>JANQAP020322212.1:0-17590 GCA_026874005.2 Erythroxylum coriaceum | reverse complement strand
AATGAAATGACACAACTATTCAAAAATTGATAACTTGGAAACGGAAAGAATATGTACCGAGTTTTGGTAAGGTAGGGACAGCTAGCCCTCTTTTCCTCATTTGCTTCGTTTCTTTAATGCACAGGCTCAAGAGGTTTCCACAGCATTATCGGAATCACAGGCCTTTTCTTCTGATTGTAGTTTCGACCTCTATATAAAACAATTGTACCACCATATCGCTGGATGTCCTACCATTTTTACCTCAAGTGCAATTAACTCCTTGAACTAAAATGTTTGTCAAATCGTTCTCAAACTTAAAAAAAAAACTATTTAAGCCTTATTTTCATCACCAACCAGAAAGTGATCAACTCGCAATTTGGCAAAAACTTTAGTTCAATGAGTTGAGTGCACCTGGGATAAAAGTTTGAGGACCAAAATGGGCTCTTTTCCTACAATAAATCATAGTTAACTCCCACTCCTCTGATAAGGGACACGGCTACCAGATTAGAAGGAAAGAAGATTCCTCAAGCTGAGTACAAACATTTTTCATATCAACAGTGGGAACGCCCATGCACCTAATCCTTTTTGCCTCATCATATCTCCAGTGATTAGGGATGTCATTCAACATGTTGTGAGTTAAACCATCTCCACCTGTAAGACATTACCCTAAGACAAAAACAACATGATACGTGCCACTTTGGTTGTTTTTTTGGGGTTACAAAAGAACAAACAAAACAAATACTAACTACGACTAAAGGCTACACCCTGAGCATCTGCAATAAGAAGACAATTAAGACCCTGAGGAGGAAAAAGCCAAATCCATTCTCTAACATCACAACTTGAACCCAAGTGAGCTAGAAAGTCAACACATTTGTTTCCTTCCCTAAAAGTATGAGACACTTTCACTTCTCTAAAAGACCGCAAAAGACCCCGAATATCCTGAATAAGTAATGCTAATGGGTGACACTGAAGATCAGGCTCCTGAAGATCAATACACCGAATAGCCTCCTTAGAATCTAAACCAATCTCTAACCGATCACAATTAATAGCTTGAGCTATTGAAAGACCAAAGCGAAGTGCCATTAGTTCGACAACCATGATGTTGGTTACACCGATGTGGCAAGAAAAGCCTTTGATAAATTTCCCTGTCTCATAACGGATTAGCCCACCTATACCTGCTTCACCAGGATTACCAAGCACACTTCCGTTAATATTGAGTTTGAGCCAACCTACTGGAGGAGCTTGCCAAGAAACAAGAATTTCCTGCCTATAAGTAGGGAGATTGGCAACACCATACGCTTCCTTGTAATTATTGCAAATATGCTTAATTTGGATCAGTTGCATGTATATCGGAATCACTTTCCAAATAGTCCAACAAGTGGTTATGAATTTCCATCCCCAATCAAGATCAGTTTTGGCCCTACTTAAATTACCTCTTAGTCGCTCAAAATCATTCAGTTCAGCAAAGAAGTCAACCTGCATGCTTAACACCGACGTTGGCCACAAGCATTTAGCATGCACATACTCCCTTAACAAATGAATAACAGATTCAACATGACACCCACATCTAGGACACAAGGGAGAGTGGCACAAGCTTCTGTCAAATCTCACAGCATTCGTGGGAAGACGATTCCATGCAGCTAACCATAAGAATATCTTATGCTTTTGACCTAGACAGGTCTTCCTAATCCAACTCCAACCCACGATACCTCCCATAGTCGACACCTTAGTCAGGTAGTCAAATCCACCCTTAGCTGTATATATGTCATTTGGACTATTCCACCAGATTCTCTGATCTTTGGGACGCATCATCACTGAAATTGGGACGACTTGAATCTGGGCAAGAACATCTCTAGGAACATACACTGAAATAATATCCAAATTCCAGCCATCCGAAGAAGATATAAGATCAGAGACATGCAGATGATCCAGTGCCTGAGGGACATAATTGACCAATAATTTCAACTTATTGTCAGCCACCCAAATATCATGCCAAACGTTAACAGTAGAACCATCTCCAATGCGCCACCCATACCCATCTCTTAGCAAAGAAAGACTCCACATAGTACCTTTCCATATATGAGAAGCTGTACGAGGACAACTGTGACAAAACATATCTCCCATCCCGAGATACTTGTGACGAAGAATGTTGGACCATAGACACTCTTTACCATTTATTAAATCCCAACATAACTTACCTAAGAGTGCTGTGTTCGAATCACGAGCCTGTCGCAAACCCAATCCATCGTAGACTTTAGGCATCGTGACCATATCCCACGCAATAAGATGAATCCCATGCTGATTCTCACTTCTACCCCACAGAAACCTCCTAGCCATCTTATCCACTTCATCACAAATTGATCTTGGAAGCCACGTGGACTGCATGGCGTACAGAGGAATAACAGATAGAGTATCCTGAACCAAAGTTATCCTTCCTGCACGATTAAGCAATTTACACTGCCAGCCTGCAAGTCTTGAGTTCACTTTGTCTAGGATATGCATGTAATCACTTCGTTTCCTCCTACCATTATGTAAGGGGACGCCCAAATATCTTCCTAAAGATTGAGAGATGGGAATACCTAGAGCAATCTTCACCCTCTCCCGCATACCACGGCGAACCTTTTCTGAAACATACGCCTTAGATTTATCATTGTTAACCCCCATGCCTGAACAAGCACAAAAGTCTGAGAGAACTAGGCGTATGAGCTTAGCCTAACCCACCGACGCTTTCGAAAACAAGATCACATCATCTGCAAAAAGTAAATGGGAAATCCTGGGACCGTTAAAAGACGTCACTATAGGTTCCCATTCCCCTGATAATACTCATTTTTTAATCATTAAAGAAAGTTTTTCCATGCATAAAACAAACAAATAAGGAGATAAAGGATCTTCTTGACGCAATCCTCGACGAGGTTGGAAAGCTTCCAATCTTTGCCCGTTCCACACCACTAACAGCTAAGAACCTGCGATATATGCCATGATCAAAGAGATGTACGTCATAGGGAAACCGAAATCAAGAGGGGTCTCCTTTAAGAAAGACCAATCAACTCGGTCATACGCCTTAGTAAGGTCAATCTTCACCACCATACCACCTCGTTTCATACCCTTCATAGTATGCAACACTTCCTGTGCTATAATTATGTTATTTGCCACTTTGCGCCCTGAGATAAAAGCAGTTTATGCTGGATTAATCAAAGAGTTCAGAAAAGGGCGAATACGATTAACAATTACCTTCGTTAAAATCTTATAAATAATATTACAGAGGCTGATTGGGCGGAATTGAGTTACTGACACTGGATTCTCATCCTTAGGAATGAGAATCAATAGGGTATTAGTCAAACCACTCGGGGTAGAGCCAGTAGTAAAGGCTTTCTAAATCATAGCTACTATAGAGGGACCAACAATGTGCCAAAAAGTTTGGTAAAAAATTGGTTGGATTCCATCAGGCCCAGGACTTTTATAAGGCTTCATCGACTTAACTGCTTGCCCAACTTCATCACTTTACACCGGAACCATCAAACTCGTACGCATGTTGTCCGACAATTGCTGTTGGTCCAAACCATTTCTAATAGGAGAGATAGTTGCAGTGGTGCAAAACAAATCTTTGAAGAAAGAAAGAATTTCCTCCTGTATGACACTCGGATCATCAGTCCAAAGACCAGTTCTTAATCTAATTCGTTCAATACGATTTTTCTTTCTCCGGGATAAAGTCATAGCATGAAAAAAAGTAGTCACTTTGTCCCCATATTTTAACCACTGCACTCTAGACTTTTGGAACCACAACGTCTCTTCTTGACGAAGTACTTGTTGATATTGGAAATTTAAATCTTCTTCCAATTGCACCAAGAATTGAGAATGCCTCTGGCTTAGATAATTCTGAATCCCTTTCAATTGAGCCAAAAGCATTTTTTTCTTATGAATAATATGGCCAAAAATATAAAAGTTGAAGTTCCTTGCCGCACACGTAAGTGACCCAATTGCGGCAGAAATGGAATGACTGTGAGGAAGCCAAGCCTCTTCAACGGCTTTTGGAAATTCCTCATGAGAAAACCACGCAGCCTGAAAGTGAAATGGGTGAAGAGATGGAGGAGGAACATTATTAGATAATTTCAACAAAAGTGGACAATGATCTGAGCTAGTTCGAGTCAGATGATGTACTGAAGCCTCAGGGAAAGTAGAAAGTCATTCCTGGTTGCACATTGCTCGATCAAGCCGAACCTGTGTAGTAAATATGCCATGAATTTTCTTAACAAAAGTAAAAGGATTTCCTTTGAAGCCCAAATCCATGTGTTTACATTGGTCAATCCGATTCTGGAAGCTTGCAGCCCTTCTCTAATCAAACTGACCTCCTCGCTTTTCTGATATATGCAGGTAATCATTAAAGTCTCCAAGGGTAACCCACGGGAGTGTAATAGAAGAACTAAAATAAAAAAGGTGCTTCCATAAATCATCTTTAATGTCATTAACAGGACTTGCATATATAACAGAACATAGCCACTCCACCCCAGACTTTTCCTTAATATGGAGAGAAAGACATTGTCGATGTCGATGGATAACCTGCACCTGAAAAACAGAAGCATTCCACATGGCCCAAATACCCCTGAGAAACCAATAGCATCCACTTTCTCAGTTGAATAGAACCCAATGGAAGCAAGAACAGCATCAGCCTTAGCACCAGAGATATAGGTCTCAAGAATAAAAAGCAACACTAGCTTGTGAGTCCTGATTAACTCTTCCATGGATGGGCGAAAATCTTTTTTCCCTGCCCCATGACAATTCTAACAAATAATGTTTGTATTAATCATTAAAAAATATATGATAAATGGAAAGAAATGTGGCACCGAAACACTCCCAATTACTGGCTAGAGGAAGCTTCCATATCGTCCTGACTATGTTCAGTCATATCCAGATTAGATTCCTATACTACAGTCCCTTGCGTGGCATCCTGCATGTTAACACAATCGGGATACTGGTATTGGGATGAAGGAACTACGACTATACTCGTATCTCTTCCCACATGTTCTCCTGGATCAGGAGGTTCTCCCAAATTTTTCCCCCGACTCACCGTTGTCAAGAGGCCCTCTTCCACAAAATTCTTCCGCTTATCCATAGTCGTGAAAGCCTGCTTAAAGGTGCCTACAAGAGCTTGAATTAATTCCCTATTTTCTCCCTCCACCGAAGCCAGTTTGGGGTCCTTATTAGGGAACGTGGCTTGTGATTTTGAAGTTGCTCTGGAGACACTGGGGCAGATATGGGCATATCATGCCTGTGGACTACATTAGGTTTGGGCTTACCAACTGACTTGCTTTTCAACATTCCCACTCGTCCTCTGAGATAACTTTTAATGGTTGATCTGTATTGAGGGCCCGTATCTTTGCCCACGCCCATGCTAAAACACCCAGCACCTCCAACCGGAACCACTTCTTCGGTCTCAAGAGCAGCGAATCTATTAGTCTTATCCTTCGCAGATATTATCTTCAAATTCTCCTGGTTTTTGGGGCGTGATGGACATCGAGTCTATTTTTCAACTATCATCCATTCACCAAATCACGATGAATCTGCATTTTCACTCGCAGGATGAGACTTTCCATCTCTGGCACCATCAAGCCCCGCTTGATCTCCAACTACATCACCTTGAGCAACCTTGCCAGCTGTACCATGCATCACCGGAGCCAACGCCAGACATGCATGCATATTATGACCAAACACACTGCAAGAAAAATAGATGGACATGAGTCCCTCATAAACAACTTGATAACAGTCACCATCAAACCATAACTTGCCAACCAATGGTCTGGACAAGTCAATCTCTACACACACATGTGTAAACTGGCCTCGCGTTGTATAGGAGGTGTTGAGGTTGACTCGAAAAGGGATACCAATATCAGATGCCAACACACGCAAAACATCATCATCATAATACATGACCGGTAATTCAAGAAAACAAACCCAAGCTAAGATTTTGTCCATTTTTGCTAGGGATAGGCAAAAATCAGACGTCCATTGTCGTGCTGTAAGATAAGACCCTTGAATCATCTAAGGACCTCCGTTGATCACATTATCAAGATCCTCATCGTTAAAAAAACGAACCAGGAAAAATTCCATTCCCAAATCCAGGATATCCAACGAGCCCTTCAGTTTCCACAACTGATGAACTCGAGCATAAAGGACTTTGTATCCAATATTTTTGCCAAGAAATTTGACAATAATTGCTTTTTGCCAAGGATGCATCAAAGACGCCTTGAGATTACTATCAATCGAGAATTCTGGACACATGACATCATCATTCCTAAACCTGACCTGCATTGCCTTTGTTGCTAGGAGGTCTACTGGATCCGATTTAGATCTATCCTTGGCTGCTTCAATTTCCCCAAAAGCTTCTCCTGATACGAAGGTATATTCACATAAGGACGACGCACTGGTATAGGGGAGAATGGTTGGTCATCAAGGGTTTCATTATCTGGTGGTCAATCAGGGGGCCAAAGTTTCTTAAGGTTTCTAGGGTTTTCAATAGTCATGAGTTCAACCAAATCCCCACTCTGGTTGTTAGGAAGCGTGAAAGTAGTGCAAGACTTGGTCATCACTTTAGCTAGGGAAGTTACGTTTAGATAAGATAGATATCTTTTAGTTGTTATTATAATTCCTATTGTTTAGTATTATTGTTACGTTTTGTACTTTACAAGGCTATATATAGCCTGCAAATTCATTAATGAAGGGGCACTACTTAGTAAACAATTATTATCTTTTTTCCACTTTCCCTCTTCCCAAATTCATTCGTATCATTAGTATAAGAGCCAATTTTGACTATGGATACCTGCAACAAAACAAATGCACAAATTTGCAATGAAGTGAACGAAGCTCTAACAAGACATGAGTCTAGTATTGACCAAGTGAATGCCACCTTACAGACTATTAACAGAGCTTCAAGATCTCATAACCTCACAAAGTCCAAACACTGACTCGCCTGAAATCAATCCTTTTGTATATGAGGTCCTCACATCTCACCTTCCCAATGACCACCCTCATCACAACCTTAAAATTTCCTTCCCAAGATTTGATGGAGATGACCCAAATGGTTGGATCTGTAATTCAGAGCAATACTTTGACTTCAATAACATTATAATTGACCAACGGGTGCAACTGGCCTCATTCCATTTAGAAGGCATCACTTTACAGTGGCATGGGTGGTTAATGAAATTTTGAGGACCCCTTATATGGGATTAATTCACCAAGGCTATACTCCTCCAATTTGGTCCCACTGACTATGAAGATCTGTTAGAAAGCCTTACTCGACTTGAACAAATCACGACAGTTACAGCCTACTAAGAAGTTTTTGAAAATTTATCTCACCAGCTTGATGGTTTACCAGAAAATTTCTTAATTAGTTGTTTCATTGCAGGTCTCTAAGATGACATTCGTATAGATGTTAAAATTAAACAGCCACATAGCTTAGCAGTCGCAATAGGAGTGGCTCAATTGATTGAAGAACATCAACTACAACGAAGGCCTAGCCAATAAGGTCGTTCCCGAACTGATTGGGTCAACATTGAAAGTGTCTAATGTTTCAACTACGGGCATACTAGGACCACTATCAAACGAGCGGATGAGCCAGACACCTCATACTCTAGCAGCTCCATTTCGTCGAATCACTAGTCAAGAGGTGCGAGAATGACGAGATAAGGGTTTATGTTATTACTGTGATAAAAAATTTACTCCAGGCCATCGTTGTGAAAGACCTTAACTATTCATGATCAAAGACTCACCACATGCAAGCGTTGAAGAAAATGATGATGAATTACCAAGTGGAGAAATAGCTGAAGTTTCACCAAAGATTTCTTTTCATGCAATTACAGGTTCTGAACATCCACAAACCATGTGTGTCCTGGGAAAGCTAAAAAATAAGAATGTAATAGTATTAATAGATGGAGGCAGCACACATAACTTCATTAACCAAGCTGTAGTCTCGAAGTTTGGATTGCCAGTAAGCCAAGATAAGAAATTTCAAGTTATTGTGGCAAACCGAGGGAAGATAGAATGCGTTGGACAATGTCAAGCACTTACCTTCAATATCCAAGGCCTACCCATCACTACCGATTGCTACGTTCTCCCTGTCGCAGCATGTTCATTAGTATTGGGAGTACAATGGCTTGAGACCCTAGGACCTATTGAAACATATTACAAGCAACTTACTATGACTTTCAAAGTGGATGGGAAGACACATACATTCCAAGGAGTGTGAAAGGCCAATGTCGACGCTTGAACAGATAAGGAATTCAATGCAATGCAAGGTGTTGGATCTTTTCTTTTCCAGATGATACATTCTCGACCTGAGAGAATGCGTCCAAGGATTTCCGAGAGAAGGGAAAGGAGGTACTATAAACTATGAAAGCAAAGGGCTATGGATTTTACGGAAGCACAGGCCCTGCAGAGGCTGAGGGATGGTTAGAAAGAACTGAAAGGTCCTTGATCAGATGGACTGTGAGTCAGACGAGAGGTTTGACTATGCTATATCTCTACTGCAAGGCACAACTTACCAGTGGTGGAAAATTGTTCCAGACAGTACCATCAGGCCCTGTAGTTTGAGATGGGAAGATTTTTTGAGAGTCTTTAAGAAAAACTATATGCCCAAGATCTACATGGATAGAAAGAAGAAAGAATTTATGGATTTGAAATAGGGCAATATGACTATAGCAAAGTATGAAGTGAAATTTAATGAACTGATGGGTTATGCCACTGTCTTAGTTCCTACTGAGGAAGACAAGTGTAGGGGGTTTAAAGACGGCCTGAATATGGACATCTAAATGAGGTTAACTATTTCTAGTTTGGGTAATTTTACAGAATTACGAGCTGCCTTGATTCGTATTGAACAGTTGTTGAAAGATAGTCAGACTGAGCACAGATCTGAGTCGAGACAGAAGAGGCCCATTAATTCTCAGGGAGATTCTAGCAGACGGTTCAGTAAGTGACAAAACTGAGCTTTTAGGCCACCAACTAGATCTAAACAGTCGAGACTCAGACAGAGAGGAAGTTTTGTACAGTCTGGGAATAACAGAGGTACAGTATCGAGTCAGTTGCCAGCTTGTGAACATTGTGGGAATAAGCACAGTGGTGAATGCTGGAGGTTGAAAAGAGCCTTTCTTCATTGCGGCTCACTTGATCATCAGATCAAGGATTGTTCTGTGATGTCTGGAGCACAATATGGGGGAGAGGAAGTACAGTAACAGAACCCACTGTTCAACAGAGCCGAGCCAGTGGGACTGGACAGAGAGGCCGCGGTAGAGGTAGGATGAGTTCTGGGACTATTACTGAGAAGACTAAGGTGCGGAGCAATCAAGCATAGTCTCAGGCCAGAGTATATGCCATGACAAGGCAAGAGGCTCAAGAGTCTCCAGATGTCATTACAGGCGTGTTATCACTATTTACTTTTGAAGTTTATGCATTACTAGATCCTGGATCTACACATTTATTTATCACATCGTACATGACATCTAGATTGTATTGTGATAGACAGCTATCAAGATGTGGATTAAAGGTAAGTACACCAATAGGTAGTACTACTGTGATTGGGGAGGTCTGCAACAAGCGTTCGATGCAAATTGATCAAGCAAAGTTAGAAGCAGACTTGATTGTATTATAGTTAAAGGAGATCGATATTATTCTAGGCATATATTGGCTTACTGCTCATGGGGCCACCATGAACTGCTATAAGAAGGAAGTAATTTTAGAATCTCCTAATCAGCTGAGAGCAGTGTTTAGAGGTATTAGCCAAGCAGTGCCAGCCAGATTGATCTCATTTGTAAGTGCTTTGAAGTTAATGTATGGTGGATGTGAGGCTTATTTGGCCCACGTGATTGATACTTGAGTTTAGCAGATTGTACAAGATATTCCCGTGGTTAAGGAATTCCTGGACGTGTTTCCCACTGAATTACCTGTTTTGGCTCCAGATCGAGAAACAGAGTTCAATTGACTTAGTTCCAGGTGTTGCTCCGATATCCATTCCTCTATATAGGATGACACCTATGGAACTAAAGGAGTTGAAGATTCAGTTGCAGGAATTGCTTGAGAAGGGATTCATTAGACGCAGTGTTTCACCCTGGGGAGCTCCAATGTTATTTGTAAAGAAGAAAGATGGCACTTTGAGGTTGTGCATTGATTATAGGCAACTTAATTAGGTTATAGTGAAGAAAAATACTCATTGCTTAGAATTGATGACTTATTTAATCAACTGCAGGGAGTTTAAGTGTTCACTAAGCTTGATTTTAGATCTGGGTATTATCAGCTAAAGATAGCAGAGGCTAATGTACCAAAGAGTGCTTTCAGGAGCAGGTGTGGGCATTTCAAGTTCTTAGTAATGTCGTTTAGGTTGACTAATGTCCTAGTTGCATTTATGGCATTAATGAATAAGGTGTTTCAGCCCTACCTGGATCGATTTGTAATTGTATTCATTGATGATATTTTGGTATATTTGAAAAGCAGAGAGGAACATACTGAACATCTGAGAATGATTTTGCAGATTATGAGAGAAAAACGATTGTATACCAAATTCAGTAAATGTGAATTTTGGCTTAATCAAGTGGTATTTTTGGGTCATATAGTAACTGGGTATGATATTCAGGTAGATCCAATGAAGATAGAAGCAGTAATGAGATGGGAGACTTCGAAGAATGTATCAGAGATCCAAAGTTTCCTTGGATTGGCTGGATATTACCGAAAGTTTGTCGAGGGATTTTCTTTGATCTCGGCCCCTCTGACTAAACTTCTGAGGAAGAATGTGGCATTCAGTCAGAATGATAAGTGTCAGAGAAGTTTTGAGGAGTTGAAACATCGGTTGACTACAGCGCCGATGTTGACTATTCCATCGGGATCTGGTGGATATGTCATGTACAGTGATGCATCAAATCAAGGACTGGGGTATGTGTTGATGCAACATGGCAAGGTGATAGCCTATGCATCGAGACAATTACGGTCTCATGAGATGAATTATCTGGTACATAATTTAGAGCTTGTAGCAGTAGTCTTTACTCTAAAGATTTGGAGGCATTATTTATATGGTGAGACATTTCAGATATACATTGATCACAAGAGTTTGAGATATCTACTGAGTCAAAAAGAGCTAAACATGAGATAGAGGAGATGGATTGAGTTATTAAAACATTATGGCTGTACGATTGAGTATCATCCAGGGAAAGCAAATATTATGGCTGATGCACTGAGTAGAAAGTCACGTAGCAGTGTAGCTCAGATTCAGATATCGAGGTTACCAAGCCTGATTCAGTTGAGAACTTTAAATGTGGAGTTAAATCTCGAGCATAATGAAGCATTAACAGCCACATTAAAACTGAGACTAATGTTGCATGATAGAATTAGAAGAGTTCAGAGTGATGATCCTTAGATGATGAAACTGATTGAGAAAGTTAAAATGAATTTAGATTCTGACTTTGCATTGAGAGATGCAACATTGAGGCTAAAGCAGAGACTGTATGTGCCTAATGATGATGATCTGAGGAATAAAATTCTAGAGGAAGCTCACGTGGCTACTTATGCTATGCATCCTGGTATGACCAAGATGTATAATACATTGAAGCAACATTTTTGATGGCCCGGAATGAAGAAGCAAGTAGCGGAGTATGTTTCTAAATGTATAATATGCCAGTAGGTTAAGGCTGAGCATCAGGCTCCAGTTGGGAAGTTACACTCGTTGCCTATTCCGAAGTGGAAATGGGAACGAATTACCATAAATTTCATAATGGGATTGCCTCAGACTCTAAGGCAAAATGATGCGATATGGGTTGTGGTGGACCGATTGACTAAGTCGGCCCATTTCATACCAGTGAGAGAGGAAAGCTCTCTAGACTAGTTGACTCGGAGATATGTAAATGAGGTGGTTCGATTGCATGAGGTTTCGGTGTCCATTGTATCAGACAGGGATCCCAGATTCACTTCGAGATTCTGGAAGAGTTTGCAATCAGTTATGGGCACAAAGCTGAATTTCAGTATTGCATTCTATCCTCAGATGGATGGACAGAGTGAGAGAACTATCAAGACTATTGAGGATATGCTTAGAGCAT
Source organism: Erythroxylum coriaceum (assembly GCA_026874005.2). Classification (NCBI taxonomy): domain Eukaryota; kingdom Viridiplantae; phylum Streptophyta; class Magnoliopsida; order Malpighiales; family Erythroxylaceae; genus Erythroxylum; species Erythroxylum coriaceum. The sequence continues at coordinate 5,543 of JANQAP020322212.1, read as the reverse complement.
GTGTATTGGAGTTTCAGGGAGCTTGGGATCAATACATAATAGTGATTGAATTCGCATATAATAACCATTATCATACTAGTATCGGAATGGCACCATATGAGGTACTGTATGGCAGAAAATGTCGATCGCCTCTATACTAGGATAAGGAAGGTTTGAGATTGATAGAAGGTCCTGAATTGACCCAAGATACTGTAGATAAGGTGAAACTAATCCGGAGTCGAATGAAAGCGGCTTAAGATAGACAGAAAAGTTATGTGGATCAGCATCATTGGGATATGGAGTATAGTGTCGGGGACAGTATTTTTGAGAGTATTGCCTTGGTGAGGCGTATTAAGGCTTGGTAAAACGGGCAAATTGAGCCCGAGATACATTGGTCCTTATGAAATTCTGGAGAGAATTGGACCTTTGGCATATCGATTAGCCTTACCTACTGAGTTGTCTAAGATGCATGACGTATTCCAGGTGAATATGCTCAGGAAATATAGATCTGACCCAACACATGTATTACTGGCTCAAGAGATTGAAGTTACTAGTAACCTGAGCTATGTTTAAAAACCAGTTCAGATAGTTGGGCATCAAATGAAACGGTTAAGGAATTGGGAAATTCCAATGGTGAAAGTTCAATGGCATAATCATTCGAGTAAAGAAGCAATGTGGGAAACTGAGGAGCATATGAAAAAGGCATATCCCCACCTATTTCCTCAATCAGGTAAGAATTTTGAGGACGAAATTTATTAAGGAGGGGAGAATTGTGACATCCCATTTTCGAGGCTAGGCCTTATAGTGAATTGAGAGTATACTGAGAAATTAGAAGTGCATTTCATGCATCATATGGCACATTTAAATATATGAATTGTGTTGATATTCATGAAATAATTGTACATGCATCAATGATATTTTTCGGGGTATGAAAAGTTTAAAATGTTCATTATATGAATTGTAACAAGTTTATGCCTTGAATTTTAGTGCAATTGATTACAAGTAGTAAATTTGGAATTTATTGATATAATTGGAAAATTGAGAGATTATAATGTATATTTGGTCTAGGAAAAATGCCAAGTGATAAGATAAATTGATACATGAAAATTAGAATGATTAAGCCTATAATTGAGTGACATTTGGCATTAATCATTGCGGGACAAATAGACTAGTAAGTTGATGACAAATGGCATTGATTCATGGACAAATGGCTTCTATACTTAAATGACATGTGACCTAGCTTTAATGGTAACATATGGCAGCACCTATACTTGATAAGTGATGAACATGCCTTTAGACATGTGGCCATTTCATTAGATGACACCTAACACCTTAGGTATAACATTCAACAGGAGCAAACTTAGTTCAGCTCATTTCTTGTCTTTGTTCTCTCACTCACATCACCGAAACTCTCTTCTTTCACCCCCCTGAACTTGCTTATGGTTATGCCTAATTGTTACACAAATAATCCATATTTTAGCCTCATAAAGTTAAGTAAAAGATTAGCTTGAAATTGCCTTACTAAACATAGCTAAAATCCATTCAAGTTCCACCCTGGATGTATGATGATTCTACATTCTTTGAGTACTGGTTTAGAGTGAATTTTGAGTTGAACTGAGAGCCTAACAAGTAAGTAAATATGTGATCTTTATAGAATGGTTAATGGTAAAAGAATGATACTTGAATTGGAATATATTGCATGTGGGATTGATGATTAAAGTGTGTTGGAATCTGTTGGCTGTAGTGCTTTTACTGAACATGCGTTTGTATTTTGGCCATAACTCGACCTGTGAATGTCCAAATTGGATGAATTTTGATCTAGAGTAAACTGGAGACATATGGCTAAAATTTTAAGAGTCTTGAAATTTGATTTGAAGTTGAGAATGGAGTTCTATCGAGGTATGAGAACAGTATGTGGTATTTTGATTATAATTTGCACAATACTGAGCCAAAATACATGAAATTGATGTCATTAGACACTTAAGACATTGTTTTTCCTATACATAAAAATTTAAACCATTTAAATTGATTTGAAAAATATTGATTGGATGAAAGTGAGGGAGTCTACTGGAATATTATAAACTGGAATATTTTCATTTAACATGCTTCGATATTTTGAGTATATCTTGATCTATAGATTTCCAAATGAGTTAATTCAGGATTCTGATTAACTTAGAGACTTATGGTTACAACCTTTTTAAAGAAGTCTACTTTTAGTTCTGTCTCTAAGAATTTCAAATTTTGGCATGAAATTGAGTCTTGGCTTAAGTTGTAATACTACCAGGGACAGAAATCATATCCTGTAGTTATTGAATAAACTGTATTGATTTAGGCCGAATTAGACTAAGGTATCTTCACCAAAGTTGTATATTATTCTCTTAGCTTTAAATTGGTATAAATTTTGTAATTTTTGGATATTGTAATTGAGAGATATGAGTTGTACAACTTGATTGCATGATCATATTCTAGCCAAAATTCCAAATGTACACAGTCTGTGGTTTTTGAGCATAACTCATAGAATAATAAACCTATATGTATGATCTTAGTATCATTAGAAACTTAAGACATAGAGGAACAATTTTATAGAAGAAAGTGGTATAGAAATACATCATTTTCTTGATATTATTGCTTATGCAAAGTTGACCCGAATGAGGTGCTTTCAGTAAAAACTAGAATAGTGATTTGATGGGTGACTTTTGGCACAATTGGATTACAATTGATATGTACATCAATTTGTTACAGAAATATACCCGAGAATTTGTCATTGCATATGCATGATACATGATACCTTTCGATATATATGTGTTTACCTAGTTACATAAGCAGTATAGTAATGTGAAATTGTTTTAATGTATATAGAGAGCAAATAGCGCGACCACTTCCGAATATCGCCGGACCGTCAAGGTGATAGGCTTAAGGGATCAATTGTGAGTAACCTAAGATGGTCACACTTTAATTTAATCTGATCATTACTGAATTGAATTTGATATTTGATGAATATGTACTAATTGTGTACTAAATTCTAGATAATACCTGTCCGAGGCATTTGATGCATGTGAATATTATTGGAAGTGCTACTTGTATGTGAATGAGACTGCCTAAATGATTCTCAGCTAAAAGTGACTGAATGTTATGACTGATTGTATTGACTGAGATAATGTGAATGAAAGTGATTGCATGTATTTGAATGATTTGTGGCATGCATTTCATTTCAATACATGTAATATAAAGGTAGTTGTGACTGGTACTGCTACTGACTGAGACTGCGACTGAAAAGAGCTTAAAACTCAAGCACATATGTGACTAGAGCCTAAGGCTCACTGTGATCAATGAACCCAATAACACGGGATATTGAAAAAGCACACAGTCACAACAATGTAAAAACGAATGTGAGTCTCATACATATAGCATGCACATATAATTTGAATTCATTGAATGATTTGCAAAGCTGTAAGAATGTTAGATGATTGAATACATGGTATTAAACCAATGATTATGTTTTTATTCAAGTGTTATGAAGTAATAGTTTGATTTAATTGTTTGACTGAAATACAATTTGTTGGTGATAGATCTTGATGATATTCAAGTTAATGTAAACTATGTGACAATATGTTTAAGATTGATTGTGTGTTATAACATGAGTGAACCACCGATGATAGTTACTTTATTGAGTTTGCAAAACTCACCAAAATTGCATATTGACAATTTCAGGTTTGAGAGTGAGACGAGCTAGCTTCTGAGACTCCATAGAAGCATATTTTGTGCAACTTTGACGTTTAGATATAGCTTAAAGGTAGGTTAGCTAGGAATTAAAGACATAGTTTGTTAATAACTTTTGTGCATTCCTCATGTTTGTAGTATACTGTGTAGACTGAGTTGTTTATACTCATAGGACAAGGTTATATAATTATGCATGATGTTGAACTTGAAGCTACAATGTATATGGTGGTATGATATTAAATGAGAAAATTTTGGATGTTAGCAAATGTGTTAATTGTGATTTTAATTTTGATGCCATGTTATATTAAAAGTGAGATAATATGTCATTTTTTTCAGGCATGTGCACGTGTGACTGAAGGGTGTACGTGCATGTGTCAGATGGGAGTGGGGTGTTACATTTATGATTTTACGAGTCATTAATATAAGTCACACTATACTAGTATCTACTAAAGAGTTTAGTTTAGTGATTTGTTTATGCTCATAATTATGGAGACTTGTATATATATTTTTGAAAGTTGAAAGTAATTAATTGATAAATTAGAAATGGGTACATAGAGTAGCCTTTATAACATAGACATGGCTTAGATCATATTAGGACAATGACTTGTATTTATTACAACATATATAGATGCCCCAATAAAGCCATTATAAAAGTATTGGTAAGCACTTCCTGCACAGTGGCTACTTTAGGTATTGGGTGATGTAGAGAATAGAGCTCCCTAATTTCCATAAAGGTTTTTAAATTAGTCTAAAAGACATGCTAGAAGATAGGGTAAGCTCCATCACCAATCCTATATACGAGTTCTTGTCTAACAAAGCTCCTTAGTTTGATGATTTGTATAAGGGTATAAGAGAAAGAGCTATTATAATATATGGAACAAATTATTCCCTTTTAGATAGTATTTATACACCCATTTGATCCATACTGATTGTTATCTACTAAGACTCACCATAATCTCTTGATCATCATTGTTTTGTTAGCAATTTGGAATGGAATCATTCTTGATCCCATTTTTAGGAGTAGTAAGTTCCTTCCATTTGACTTTAGGAAAATCATGCTTTTTATGATCTCTAAAATAGAGTAAGTTTCTCACGAGTTTTGTTATGGATTTAATTATTCCAATAGGTAACATTAGATAGGAATACCTATATGTATCAAGTTGCTTAGAAAAAAAATTAATGATTTCGATTCTGTCAGCTAATTAAAGAATGTTGTAGCACTAAATTGATAATCTCTTCTATATTCTATTGATCAATAACAAGCAAATCATTATATGTAGATTTGTATATGGAGTTGGAATCCTAAGATAAGTGAAAGGTGGCCCTTTAATATTTAGGCAGTGATGAAGGATAACCAAGCTTCAAATTGGGAGGCATTTGAAGAGATGTGTAGGTCAGTTTTTATTTGAAGAGATGAGTAGGTTAGTTTTCTCTTTGTTAATAAGATACTTGAGATTTCCTTAAAAGAGTTTAAGGTGATCATCAAAATATATAAGGATCTATCATCTAATTTGAGAACGCACTTGGAATAAAACTTGAAATTATTCCCTAAAGATCCTTATGAGTTCCTCCATAATAAAAGTCAAGAGATCATGGTGATAAGGTTTGATTCAACTAGCTCCTCTAATAATATTAGAGGCTTCCCCATTATCAAGAACATCATATGATATAGTTGAGATGCATTGATTTATCCATGCAATAGACAACTTAGGAAAACTGAAATCTTATAATATTTTTAAAAGAAATTTGCATTCAACAGTTCCAAAGCCTTTTGAAATATATCTTAAGCACACAATCCTTGCTTAAATGCTTCTTATTATAACCCTTAAGGAGATTCTAATCAA
>JANQAP020322013.1:0-17599 GCA_026874005.2 Erythroxylum coriaceum | reverse complement strand
CTAATAATCCTCTCCAATTCAAATTAACACTCACAAAGCCTATTTTGCAAAATTCCCCATTTATTCACACTTATATCGGGAAAATGTCATGAATGCATGTACAAACATTTTTCATGTGCAACAATCACTGTTCACTAATGCGTGAGCATGAGATGTGTTGTCCTTCTTTCACTGATTGACCTCACTTGTACCCGTTTCTAGGGTTTAACCCGTTACATGGAAACGGGATGTTACACGTTAGATGACTAGTATCTATCAGTCCTATTTTGTCACCCATACATCTTCTTAAGATGCTTAATGATTTGTGGAGGATTCATACCTTCATGCTGCTTTTGGATTTTAGAACTCATTGATGCCATAATAGGACACTTGGCATTAATACTTTGTTCATTGTACTTAAAATATACATCCAATGCATTCCCTCAGGAGGCGCTTCCTTCTAGGGTTTATCGATCACATCACTAAGTTTCTCATGCATGAGAAAAATTCTCAGATTGCGATACTAATCATCAAAATTGTTACCCGCTAGCTTGTTAGCATCAAGAATGCTTTGCAGTAATATAGTAGACATTTTGAGAAATCTAATAAAAAGAAAACATCAAAATAAGAACACAATCATATATCATTAAGACATGGACTTTTATCTAAATGATATAAAATCTTTAAAACATGAATGAGCCCCTTGGTGGTCAAGTCGTTACTTATACATAATTAAAGAGTGATAAATTTCCTGTTTTTATCATATAAAATTTATAGTCGGCTCAATACTACATAATCCCCTGGTTGTCAGGTCGTTCCTATTAATATAGTTGAGTTTATCCACCTAAGTGACAGAGAATTAATTAATATTATACTCCCTCGGTAGTCTAGGCCAAAAGTATAAAATGAAGTAATTTTTCCTCACACATGCATCATATGCAATAGAAAATATTATTTATCCTGAACTACAATTCACCTAGTTTTTAGGTCATTCCGTATAAACAAAATAAATATTATTATTTACCTGGGTGGAAAACACCTTTTTGATAAAATATCATATATTATATCAATATAAACTCAATAATTTTAAAGAGTTAAGATTTTATGTTATTAAAACAATTTTAATAACACTAGTGATCATATCATATTTTTAGACAATATTCGTACAAGAAACTTTGAATTTAATAAACATTTATCGATCTAATTTCATAAACAGATAAATAGTTGGACTATGTGGGTAAAACCCATAAAAACATATTGTAAAGCAGCTGTCAAATGCTTTTCCCATTTGCTTTTAATAAGTTTACCGTGCACATCTTTAATAGACAACATCTATCCAATGCTTTTAATGAATTTTCGGTGTGCACAACATTTGTCTAAATGCTTTTAAAAAAATTTTCGATATTAAAACCATACGTTCTCTATCAAAAGCTTCTATGCGTACAACGTCTGGAATTTGTCTTTAATGAGTTTTCTATGAAAGCCAACATCTGACTCTCATACATAAACAGAGACTTCTATGCGTACAACATCTGGAATTTGTCTTTAATGAGTTTCCATGAAACACAACATCTGTCTCTCATACATAAACAGAGACTCCCTCTTTTTTTTTGTATTTGTAATAAAACAGAGACTACATCGTCTCTTTTCATTGTAAATTTGAAAGTTATGTCCAAAACTAACAAATAATAATAAACGACTTCTCTTTAAATTGTTTATATGCTTAAAGAACATGAAATGAAGTTTTTTTGGGTTTTCGTGACACCAATTTCAAAGTGAAGCCAAGATGATCTCATGTATATTAAATGAACAACTTCCATGTGTTAAAACAAAGAACATAACAAAATACGTAACATTGGCATTTTTCAAGTATGATGTGAACACAATACTAGCTCTGATACCAATTGAAGGATCGCATACATAGCAGACCAATTGAAGGATCGCATATGCAGTGGAAACAAAAAATTACAATCCTAAATTCAATTTGTTGCCTTTAATATTCATACTAATAGCAAGAAAAAGCAAAAAATAAATACCTGGAATTTGTGAGGATTAATCAATTATGAACTTCGAAAATACGTAGTCTCTATGCACTCCACACCGAGAAATACATCCCATTTTCAACACTTGATATGGCTATGGTTAAATTTGAAGAACCCTTTCTTCAAGAATGGAGATAACAATTTTCCTTTTCTTTTTCTCTTGTTGATTTCAACATAAAATTTAAGAAAGAGTAGGTCTTCTCACTCTCTTCTTTTCGTAAGGTTTTTTAACGTTTTTAAAACTTAAAAAACCAACTTCTACACTTTGTTTCTTAAACGTACAGAATAATAAAAGAGACTTAGACCTCACATCTTTACGTTTTTGTTTAAACATAAAACAAAAATCACCAAAGGCAAAGTCACCATTCGACACCTTCTTTGCCATTTTGATTAACTTTTTTTAAAATTCTTATTATTTATAAAAGAAAATGAAATAAAATAAAACTATTTTATTTTATTCATTTATATCGCACAAGAGAGTTTCCAATATTAATTATATTTTATGTGCTAACAAAATAATAATAATGTGTCATATAGATTATTTAATAAATTATCTCATAATAAATTAAATAATCATAAACAAGAAATATTACATTCATAAGTGTGTGACTATATAGGTTCATTACTAAGCCAGTAGTAATTAATCCAATTAATTACTAATCAAGGTTGGCATCTAACAATGCTCCTCAACAACCAGACAGTGTGAAGTAACAATCTTACAATGACGGAACCTAGTTAAGGATAATGTATTATTACCTTCCATCATTAGAACTCCAAATTATCCTAAGGTATGGTAACTGTCAAACCCTATTAGATAACCAACTATGTTACATGTTGATCATTAATGATTAGTGAATGACTTAAGAAACTCCTTTCCTCACTTATTTAATCGCCCTAGAAAAGGTCTTGAAACAACCATTAAGATCAATGACAACATAGAGCTCAACCTCATTACTTAGAGTCGATGGATCCCATCTTGACTCACCATTAATCAGATAGGTACTTAATTATATCCAATGATCATTCAACTAGAATTTTTACACACTAGCTGTCCAACATCAAAACATAATAGGGACCTGTTGATTACTCTGATGATCTCAGGTCAAAGGAAAAAATATACATTTAAATCCTTATGAGAATATCCCATTTGATAGTCATAGGTAATATTAACTATTGGGAATTGTCAGTTTGGTCAGTTCAATGATCATATCTCCACATGCATGATCTATATATGTAACTTAGTAAATGAAATCTACTAATATCCATCCAATAGATATTATTACATACATATTGATCTAACCGGATCATTAAAGTCCTTATTTGGTGATCCTATGATCAAGAACAGTTTCAGATCAAACCCTGAAGTCTTGACTCTCATTATCATAATCTTCATTATGATGGCAAGTGTATAAATTTAATCAAGGACTTATCATATTAGGATAAAAGCAATAAACGTAATATTATAATATAATCATTTGCCATGTTATTAAATAAAGTTAATAATCACAAAACAAAAGTGTTTAATCTATTACATAGCGATTGGGTCATGGGCATAATTCCAACAACATAAATCACATGACCTTTGATAAAAGGATGTTCAGAGAAATTGATAAAAGCTTTATCTCCAAAGTCCAAATTAGAAATGGAGACTACAATGAAGCAAAAAGGAAAGGGGACTATAGCAATTAAAGGGCATTCAGGTTTGAAGTTAATTTCTGATGTCTTATATGTTCCTATGATAAACCAAAATATGTTGAGTGTTCGTTAGTTGCTCGATAAAGGATTGAAGGTACTATTTGAAAATGACTGCTGTATGATTAAGGATATAATGGACAGAGAAGTGTTCAATATCAAAATGGAAAATAAAAGATTTGCTTTGGATTTTATGAAAGAGAACCAAACTGGTGATGTTGAGGAAGATTTAATTAAGAAAAAGACGTCTATATATGATGAAAACAAAATGAGTTCTTTAAGTTCAAAAACATCTACAAGAAAGGCCAACAAGGTGGATCATTCCTTCATTGTGGAAAACAAAGGAAGATTTGGCTGCTTGAAAATGACAGATGAAAAGTTTATGAGAAGCCTAACAGCGAAATTATGGGAGCAAAAAAAAAAGATGCTTGGAATTTGCAGTATCAAAGCTAAGGAGGAGTGTTGAAAACATGTCTTTGAGTCAGTCAAACTAGCTGTTACAGTTAGTTAAAAGTTATAATCTCATTGTTAGTAGTAGATTTTCTTTTCAGATTTTATAAGATTATTTCCTATTTTTTAGCATATCAGTTATTCCTGTTGTTGTATAAATTCAGATTTGATGCTTAATGAATTAAAAAACTCCTTCCAACCTTTTACAACTTGTGCTTAATTACCTTCTTAAGCCAACAAGTAGAATGCAGGAATGAGAAGAAAACGAGAAAGAATTGCAACTGTAAGTCCACTTTTGATGTGACACCTCGCTCCCATCCGACACCTTCTTGTAAATCCTTCAAACATTCGGGCACATGTTGACAGAAACGGTGTGCCAACTGCATCACTTTCACTATATCGCATGGCATCCTAAATTAAAACCATAAACATCATAATAATTTAAACTCCAAATTCCTCATTTCATTTCACAATATATACATTGTAGCTTTACATGTCATCCATATATGTACAATATTAACAACCTAAAACATACTACATACATGAGGAATTATACAAAAATTTATCTAAAACCATAAGTCCCAACTGACCGACCTTTGAGTCATGTCTTTTATCCAAAGTTGTACCAAAAACTTGTCTAAGCAGTCTTAGGAGCTAAGTCATCGCTCTCTCAAAACCTGAAAATGTCAACGTTGCAATTTGGTTGAGTTTTGCGAACTCAGTTAAGTAACGATCATCGATGGTTCACTCATATCACACATATCACATCGATATATACAACACATAATTCATAACATTTAATTTCTCAAGTATCATCATAAAATACTTTGTACATATATGTTCACATTTTTCAATCAATTTGATTTCACATTTCAGTTGTAATCATTCAAATCATATAATTCATGTATGTATGCAATGTTTATGAGACTCACAAATTTTTTTATTTTATTGTTGTGATCGAGTGTTTTTTTCATTGTCCCATATCCATTGTAGATACTGGGCTCATTAATACTGTCTCTTATCCGTTGGGGATACAGGGCTCATTTTACTTAGTGAGCCTTTGGCTCTTACCACAGTTTGAGCTTTAAGCTCTTTTTCACTGGCAATTATGGTCACAACTGCCTTTACATTTCATGTAGTCATGTAATGAAATGTATCATGCATATTCAATGATTACACTCATTCAGTCACATTCACACTCTTTCTTATTCATATTTGTCATCGGACTTTTAGTCCAGCATTCAACATTCAAGTTGAGAACAAATAGTCAATCATATTTACATTCAAGTAGCACTTCCAATACAATCCCGAATATAGCACTCCTCGGACAATCAATTGTCCGGAACCAACACAATCACATTCACATAATAATTCAATGCAAAATGTAAACAACAATAATTCAATGTGAGACCATCTTAGGTTACTTATAATTTACTCCAGATAGTTTATTGCCTAGACGTCCCGGTAATGTCTGGGTGTGCTCAATCTAGTTGTTCCCCTATAATAGGCAATCACACATTTACACATTATTTTTTTGCACATTCATATGAATACTTGATCATGAGCATATGTATATATGTCATGTATAATACATGTTCAACGACAAATTCCCGGGCATATTTCCTTAATACACATCTTATAATCAATTAACAACACCCTTTTAATCATTCTTTAATCTCTAATATTCTTTGTCCACTTTAATCACTACATTCAACATCAAATGGGTTCATTCAAGAACTCATTTGAGCCTAAATACCTTATATTGGAACACTATAGCATTAATTGGTTCATACTTTACTCAAAAGACAACTATTTTTCTTTATAGAACTGGCCACGATAGTGATGTCCTCGCCACGATCGTGACAGAAACTCTTTCTAGCCAGACCACGATTGTGGGGGAAGAGCCGCGATTGTGACAGAAACGTATTCTGTCCGGCCACAATCGTGGGGTAAGGGCCACGATAAAGCCCTGCCTTTTCTTCCTTCCTTTCTGCATGAATTCAACACATCTCTTCACATCAATTTCACACCAAATTTTCCCGAATTCACCTCTTATAATACGACTTCATTTTGTACTAATACAACTACCATATTGATTACATTAATTCCTTAAAAGTCAACTCATTTGATTCATCAATTTCAACTTAATTTCATCATTCATGAGATCCTATCTCTTCCCATAGTATATCTCATTCATAATGCATCAAACAATTCATGCATTATGTTATATCCTCATTTAACACTCTAAGCATTTCACATTTAAATGCATTGCCATCAAACAACCTTTTCCTTAAAGTATAACATCACAATAATCAAAACTTATGACATATTTAACCATCCTTTTCAAACATCAAAATTATGTTCCTTTAAACACCAATTAACTCCAAAAGCATCATAGATATATACCTCATCCTTAATTGGTTCAACCATTGCATAATCAAAACATTTCCATGAAAAATCAATGTCCATGATCGTGGCATCCCCTGCCACGATCGTGACAGAAACAATTCTCCCACTTATCCTGCAGTTTTCCAGTTTTTTCACAGGACATATTTTGAGGTCCATTTTCTATGACCATTATGATCTAGAAAATGAGGTTTTTAGGCCACACCTTCTCTAATAAAATGTTCCTCTATGTCTTAGCTTTCTAATGACATCAAATTCATGCATTTTGGTTCAGTATCATGCACGTTATAATCAAAATACTTCAGACTGTTCTCATACCTCGACAGAACACAATGCTCAAATTCAAGACAAAATTTAAGACTCTTAAGGATAGATTTCAAATTTGATTCCTTCATGAACAATGTAGCCATATGTTTCTAGTTTACTCTAAATTAAAATCCATCCAATTTGGATATCTAAAGATCGAGATATAGTCAAAATACAGATGTATGTTCAGTGAAGTTATCCATTTAACATATTCCAGCACATATTCAATTTAATTTTCAACTCTACCTTCTCTCCAAACTATCATCCTAATTCTTCTCATTTCAAGACAATACACTAGCCTTTTCTTTGGTTTAAACTCATGAATTATCATTGATCTTAACACAAGGTAAGACATAACTTTATTTATCTCTTCATCTACACACACACATCATCATACTTCAACTTCCTTATTCATACTCATTCATCTCTTGATTCTATCATCATAAATGCTTTATTTAACAAACAATTCATGAATAACATTATCTCACTACAATTTAGAGCATGATCCCTTTTTTATTACACTACACCCATATTATAACACATATGTAAAAACTTATGATAAATTATCAAATTTCTCATTCATGAAGATTAAAGCATAACTTACTTGATTAATCTTCAAAAATCTTCAAACTCTTCAAAACACACTTAACCCTAGCTTTCCATATAACCCAAGTACATCATCATGGAGGTTGGGGGGATTAGGTTTTCTAGTGGAATTGAGAAGACAATAAAAATGATAGTAGCAAGGAGGGGTGAGAGCAAAGCTTACTTTGATGGAGATGGTAAATGTCGGGGAAATGAAGAAAATGAGAGAAAAGATGGAGAAGAAAGCTACGAAGAGAAGAAGAGAAAGCAAGGAACAAGACCATTTAATGGTCTTCCAATTAATTAAGACCATCGTCGGATAAGGAGATGGTTTGGAAAGTGACACATGTCACTTGCCACATGTCCTATCTCTATTGGTTTGGATTAGACACTGTCATTAACTAGTCCAATCAACTCCAATTTCTACTCCAATTTCTACTCCAATTTTTCCCAAATTTCAATGACATAGCTCATTATATCCAAATGTCCTTTATAAAAATTTCCACCGTCATTTGACTCTTAATTCTGCTTTCATTTATTAGAAGTTCTGCCACTTGGCATTTTTCCTAGTTCAAAATTTACCCAAAAATTCAGGAATTTTCTATTTATCATAAGTTCTGCCACTTGGCACTTTTCCTAGTTCAAAATTTACCCAAAAATTCAGGAATTTTCTAAATTTCACTAAAATTTCCAAATCAATACCTATACACACCAATTCAATTTTCAACACATATTAACCACAATTCATATCAGAAATCACATTTATAACTTAATTATACCTAAAAATGTCAATAAATGCACGTACAATCATTTTAATGTGCAAACATTAATATTCACATATGTGTGCATGTCATATTATGCATGAACATGAAATGTACTTTCTAACATCTCATTAATCTCTCATGTATCATATTCTAGGGTCTTAACCCTTAAAATGGGATAACGGGATGTTACATCTGGACTTCATCTCTAAACATTTCACAACCGGAATATATCTTGATATAAGATCCAACACGTTGTACATCCCTCCTAGAACAACAAAATACATCCCTCCTAGAACAACAAAATACCTAAATATTGCAACCGTTGTTGGGTAACTAATCAGGAACGAATTTTTGAGATCAATTAAAAAATGGGACTTTTTAAGCAGTGAACTTGGACAGTTCTATAACTTGTCAACTATAACATGATGAATTATGCCTAATGCCAAACAAAATTTCCAAGAGAAATAGGAAATGTTTTGAGGAAGCGCGGGAAAAAAAATTGTCCGGAATCAGTCATTGATTACATACGAAGTTGCAGATTCACTTGGAATAACCTAAGAACGTCTTTAGCAAGCCTAACATTTTGCACTTACCATTCGACTAACTTGTGTTGGCATGTGTTTTCGTATAAGAATCTAGGGAATATTGACAATGTGAGGACATAAATCAGATATAGGTTTATCGTATAATCTATTTTCTGAAGCATTAGTTATTTATTGCTCAAACGGTCAAGGTGTTTGGAATCACCTGCACCCTGCAAAATTATCAAAAAAGTCAAAGGTTGGAATCGCAAAGATGTTTTCACAAAAGTTATTCTCCTAGAACAAAACCAGCTGCTAAAGAGAAAAACACAATTTCTGTACTTCTTGATTTCCTGATGTTTTGATTCCAACAGCTGCAATATCAGCTGAAACAGTCTTTGATCCTTCTTTGGCAGCCTTTGCTCAGTAGAACTTCACTATTGGCAGTGTGGGGAAGTAAAATGCATAAAGTAGAAAACACAGGAACTCGAGCAAAGTTGATATTGACAAAAATAGAACTAAAAAAGATACATAGGAAATTTATCACCTAAGTCCTTGAATTTATACAAATTACTCAATGAAAATTCAACCAGAAAGGTTGAAGAAACAAGAGGGACTATGTCAGGTCGACTGTGCATATGGTGATATATGGATATATATGCAAATGTCTGAATGTCAACTATAAAAGCTAAACATGTGTTAAAGCCTTAATCATGAAAATAATTTTATATCTTTATTAAATTACTCACTAACTAATAATATAATACACACAATACGTGTAACAGTCCACAAATTTGTCCAAGTCATATAAAAAGAAACATACTAGCTCCCTTGCAAAAGCCATTGTTATATTTGTCAAAGGCATCTTTCGTGACTAGCCTCAAAGCAGAGGCAAGGGCACTAGATGTAGCTATCCCAACAAAGAAGGACTGCAGGACATAAGCAGAACAAATCAACACAAGCAAGTATAAGACAGTGCGGGGAATTTTTTTAAGAACAATTTTGGTCACCCAAGTGAATTCGGGATGCATCAAGTGTAATACGTAACACAGACTTTATTACATATCTCGGATCATACATGAAAGGGTTAAAAATGAAAAAAATGCGAAATACTTGATTTAGGTTCCATCTCTAATTTCAAAGCATTTTTCGAGCTCGAAACGATCTCCAATCTCCCATGATCTTTACGAATTATGCTTTTCGACATGTGATTTAGGCCTTTCTATAGTTTTCTCAATACGTAAGCTCTCTTAACAGGTTAGAGGATCCGTATGCTTACGATTGATATATGAGCAACAGTAGTTGATATTAACTTATATATATAGCTTCCATATCGAGCTTCGCCACCACAAGTCTGATATGAACCCGGTCCACATTAAAAGGGATCTATTTTTCACTCGGACTTCGAACCATTGATTTAGATCATTTATTAGGTCACTTTATTACCCTTATCTGGATCGAATTACATAACTTAATCGATAATTTATTGAAAAATCAAAATTATAATTAATAGTTGTCCACTTTATAAGAAAAGGACAAAAATGTCCTACATTCTCCCCTTTGGACAATTATTAATTGCAGTTTTACTTATGCTTAAAAAAGTTTGAAACTCGATTAAGTCACGCTGTTGTATTGGTACCAAATTTTAAAAATTAAAAACATTTGATCCAAAGGTTATGAAAGTCCAACATTCCATCCTGTAAGGCTTTCGATACCAAAAAATATGTGGAACAGGTCCAACATAGTCACAACTATCTAATACCTTACTAACATGAATGGAAAATGGAGTGTGGCAAACTAGGATGATACCTTTATGATTCAATATGTATCATCTTTATCTGTGGGTCTCGATTTCTCTAACTTTATGCTAAACTGTATGTGCTAAACTGCAATATAGAAATCCTACTTTCCCTTACCGAATGCTAAACAACATTAGAGAAAACTTGTTTCCTCTCATCGGATGCTAAACAGCATTAGAGAAAACCTTTTTGTGAACCTTTATGGGATTATACCTTATATTCCCTTATGTCATGTAAAACTTTAAAGATATCCGTATAATCTATATGTGTTAAATGACATAGGCTCAAGGTCAATCTTTATAAGTGCCTATTGACCTTTAAAATGCTTAAGATCAACACAAATCTTAAGGCTTTTATATATATTATGACTATATACAAGAATAGTTATTACTGAGAATAAAAGAATATAATATTTATTATGACTATATACAAGAACAGTTATCACTAAGGATAAAAGAATATGATCATCTTTATTAATAAATAACCATAATGTCATAATACATCAAAATTTACAAACATTTAAGGAGCAAATGCAATGATCCCTAACTACTGCTGCCTAAGGACTTTAACACGCCCATACCGGATACATGATTAACAAACACTAGTGGGCGAAGTCCTTTAGTTAACAGATCAACTAACATCTCCTCAGTCTTGATGTGCTACACTTCAATGTCACCTTTCTGAATTAACTCCTTTATGGTCAAGTACTTGACCTCTAAATGCTTATACCCTGTGATACTCTTGATGTTGTTACTGAATAACACTACTGCAATAAGATTATCACAATATAATCGAATGGGTCTAGTAATCGAATCTACCACAGACAACTTAAAAATCAAGTTTCTGAGCCAAACCGCCTGTGTAACAGTTCTATAACATACGACAAACTCTGTATGCATGGTCGAGGAAGTTACCAGTGTCTGCTTGACACTCTTCCATGACACTGCACCATCTGTCAAAATGAAAATGTATCTTGAAATAGATTTGTGGTCATCCGGACACATAGCAAACTCGGAGTCCGTATGACCTGTGAGGTTTAAATCATTGACTTTTCTGTATGTCAACGTATAATCCTTGGTACCCTTTAAGTATCTCAACACTCGTTTGACTGCATTCTAACGATCCACACCTGGGTTAGCCAGATATCAACCCAGCAGTCCAACAATAAATGCAATGTCCAGTCTAATACATACCTGGGCATACATCAGGTTACCAATAACACTAGAATACGGGACATTCCTCATAGCCTCTCTCTCAACTTCATTCTTTGGACACTGTGCCAAAGATAATCTCTCTCCATGAGAGATAGGTGCTATAACAGGTTTACATTCAACCATATTAAACCTTTGTAGCACTCGCTCAATGTATGTGCTTTGTGAGAAGCTTAATGAGTGTTGAGATCTGTCACGGTGAATCAGTATGCCGAGGACAAAAGATGCTTCAGCCATATCCTTCATATCAAAATGTTTGGCAAAAAGTTACTTTACCTCATGCAACATGGTCAAATCATTTGACGCGAGCAAGATATCATCGACAAACAGTAGTATGAAGATAATTTTGCTCCCCCTGACCTTATAGTATAATCATCTTTCAACTTTGTTTTCCACAAAGCCAAATGAGGTCAAAACCTCATCAAACTTTAGCTACCATTGTCTGGAAGCTTACTTCAAACCGTATATTGATTTAGTTAACTTATAAACCTTTTCAGTTGCATCTTGATCCTGAAATCCTTTAGGTTGCTCCATATAGACCTCCTCATAAAGTTCACCATTCTGGAAAGTAATCTTAACGTCCATCTGATGTAGCTCCATCTTATAATGAGCTACTACCATAATCACTCTAAATGCATCCTTCAAGGATACAGGAGGCAAGGTAACATTAAATTCAACTCCTTCTCTCTGAGTGAATCCCCTGGTAGTTAGACGCGCTTTAAACTGCTTAACTTGATCCTGTGTGTCCTTCTTGGTCTTAAATAGCCACTTGCAACTAACAAACCTGCAATTTTTAGGTAAATCAACAAGCTCCCATACCTTATTATACCTCATAGGTTGCATCTCATCCTTCATTGCTTCCCACCACATGTCCGCATAGGGTCCAGAAATGACTTTTGTAAAAGTAGTTGGATCCACAACATTTCCTATGTCATAGTCTTGCTAACCCAAATAGACTATGTAATTTGATAAGATAGTCAGTCGCCTCTCTCTGGTGGATTTACGCAACTGTATAGGTTCTTGTACCTCAGAAACCTCTTCCTGAACAGGTATAGGTTCCTGTGCCTGCATAGACACGGTACTCGGACCTTCATCCACTGGAGCTGACTACATGAGAGGCGAATACGAAATAATTGTAGTATCTGTCCTGCTATCTTCAGGAGGATATAAGGATCCTCCCTCATCATGGACATCGTATTCTAGAAACTTAATCGTCTGTGATTCTACTATTATGTCCCTCCTTCTCTACAGTAAAATTTGTATCCCTTAAAGTGGTCGGGATAACCCACTAATAGCAATGAGTGGAATGAGGTTGCAATTTGCTCTCATAAGGATTATATAACCTTACCTCAACAAGGTAGCCCCACACACGAATGTGTTCAAGGCTTGGCTTCCTTCTAACCCAGAGCTCAAAAGGTGTCTATGGTATTGACTTGCTTGAGACTCTGTTCAAGATATATAATGATGTCTTGACGACTTCACCCCAAAGGTATTCGAGTAGTTTTTTCCTGCTCTACATTGACCTCATTATGTCCTTTAGGGTGCGATTACGCCTTTCAGTCACACCATTTAGCTCAGAGCTACCTGGCATACTAAACTGAATCACTATTCCAACTGATTCCAAATACTAGTAAACGAACCTTTTTCTTATCCTGCAACCCCATGTTTGCCATAGGATTCCCCTCCCCTATCAGATTTGACTGTCTTTATTAATTTTCTCAATTGGTTCTCATCCTCAGTCTTAAAGATCTTAAACTTATCAAGAACTTTAAACTTTTCTTTAAGCAAGAATACATAACCAAAGCGGGAATAATCATCTATAAATGTTAGAAAATATCTAGCAGTGCACAACGTGACCATATAAGGACCAATAACATCTGTATGTATGAGGTCAAATCAACCAGAAGCATAAGTTGACCCCCTTTTTCCTTATCTTGGTTAACTTACCCCTGTAACAATCGACACATATCTCGAGATCACTGAAGTCCAGAGTTGGGAGAATGTTATCCTTTATTAATCTCTCAACCCTCTCCCTGGAAATGTGGCTAAGACATTTATGCCACAATATGTATGATGTTTAATACAAAAATTAATGAAAAACCCCATATTGAGGTTTAATCCTACATCTCCTACATACAAAACATCCACCTGTTCATTGTTGCCGACCATCAGATTCTCCTCCCCTTTAGTTGGCATTCTCCTAGATATGAATCCCTGCATCGTGGAAGCAACATGATTAAAAGCTCCACTATCTAACCACCAAGAACTTTGTATGGTTATAGCTATATTGGATTCATGAATCATATAGGTCGAGGAGTTACTTGACAGTTCTTGCTTGACCTTCCATAACTGATACTTCGGGCAATCGACCTTCTTATGCCCCAGAAGAAGCACCTTATACTCTTTAAGTCATGTGGGCCCTTTTTAATGCTGGACTGCTCACTCTAAATCTGCGGAGAGGGTTTGGATTTCTTACCCTTACCCTTAGGTTGTTGGGGTTTAACCTTCCCCTTACCTTTGGTAGCTACAAACATAGCTGTATGAGGAGAACTCTTGATCTTCTCGTCTGCCACAGCTCACCGGGAAATCAAGACATTGATGTCCTAGTTCTCATCCTGAGAGATGTAGGACGTGGCTAACATCTCAAACTCTTAAGGAAGAGTATTTAGTGCTTGATGCACTATCAGCGAGTCAGTGATCGGTATATCTAATGCCTTCAGCCTACTCTGAAGGTGCATCATTCGAATGATATACTCTCGAATGCCTCCTTTTCTAATATACCTTATGGAGAACAATTCCAGTATACCTCATGGAGAAAATTTCATTAATCAAGATGCTCAGCTCTGTATGAGAAGACACTTTGTACCTCCGAGAAGTGCTATCTATGAACTCCCTTACTATGGTCATGTCTGGCAATCCACTAAGTAGATGATTAGGGATCAACCTCTTGATGGTTAAATAGCACATCCTATTTGACCTTTCCAGGTCACCATCGCTACTTTGTCAGCTTCCGAGCTAACATTAGTAAGTGGAGGAGGCCTCTCAATATGCATCACCATGCTGACGTTAGCCATCTCTAGAGCAAACTCAATGTCCTTCATCTACTTATTGAAATTGAAACCATTTCAAGTCTTATTGGTGACAGCATTGTTGTTCACAGAAAAGGTGACTAAAAAATAGAAAAGACAATATAAAGATCAGTATAAATGTAGGACAACAACGATACTTAAAGCATTAAAGAATTATCTATACCAATAATCTGATCACACATATTATGAAACACCTTTGGGCTAAATACATAATATATGCAATTAGACACTCGCATAAAACAGAATAGAGTACAAACCATTAACTCTCATGACACTACCATCTTTGGGTGAATAGATCATTTAAGCAATGGATTTCCTCCATCTAATGCCTTTATGAACATCTCAAAACCCTATATAAGGCCAACACCTTTGGGCAGAATAACCAAATATAAGGCCAGAGACATCTCCCAACATGTGAGCAGAACAATCCAAAATACTGACTTGAAAGACCACTTTGGTGACTACATTCTCATTAATATCCCAAAAAGTCTACAAACATAAGGGATACATCTTTATATCATCCTCATATTCTATATGGGCATAATGCATGTGAAAATTAATTATAAATGCAAAAACCAAATGCATAGTCAAATAATTACATACAAAACTGAAAACATCATCTTTAAACTTTATTTGAGACTTTATTTAAAAAATTCTCAATTAGAGTGACTATCATACTTTCTCGAATACCGAACTTACCACATGAGACATAAAACTTTAAGTGTCTCCCTTCTATACAGTTCGGATCACAAAACTGCTCTCAAAATTAGCTTGAAAAAAGCTTTAAAAACTTTTCTGGAATCAAATTACCAATGTAATAAATCCAAAAAAATTAGAAAATCACTTTAAAAAATCCCTCGACCTGGAAACTAACCTAAAAGAACCTGAGATAACTTTTTGGGAATTTCTGAAATTTTCCTTTTTTTGATGTTGACATCAGCGTCTGACATCACGTTGACGTTAGCGTCTGATGTCAACATCATTGTAGCGCTGACATCAGCCAAACATCAACGTGCAAATGGACTGAGGCGTGTGTACAGCCAATGCGTGTCAGATACGCGCATCTACGTGCACGCCCCTCCACGTGTCCAAAATCTAATGAGCCACATGTCGAAGTTGCACGTGCCCACTGTCCCAGGCTCGGAGAAGGACATCAAGTGCAGCTAACTGTTGTACCCTAAGGACAATGTCATAACTCCCTAATGGAATTACAATTACACTGGTCGTGAATGACACTCCTTACATGCACCATGTAAATCTTTGGTATTTGCTACATTTGTTTATACGTAACCCCTTCCCGTTATGATGTAAACCTCTATAATTCTTTCCACCTAATCAATGCTTCTTTTAGCTATCACTTCATTCATAAAATTATGCACGATACTGTTAATTATCAATATCTGTAAGGGCCTTCGAAATTGGTACCCTATCACTCACATTTATCTATATTCCTCGTTTGTGCCTCCTATCATTGACTGGAAAGAAATATTATGAACCTCATCTTCTCTAAGAATTCATTATTCTTTAAGGATTCCTTTTCATATCTCTTTATCACATTCAATCATGTGAATCTAAAGTTGCTTGTTTCTACAACGGTGGTCAGAGATATACCTTTCATCAAACTAGAAGTAAATGGTTTTTTAACTCTTTGTTCATCTAATTTCTTGTTGTTGGTGGCTTTGTGTGGGTCGATGTGCTTCGTTGGTCTACTCCCTGTTAGAGTCCTTTACGATCCAAAAGTTAGTAGTAGCCTTTTTTCGAGCAAAGCCTTAGAACTTGAGGCTATAAGGGCTCCATTATCAGTGATTTAGTGGTTGCCTCCCCTTGTCGAGTTCCCTACTTAGTTGCCTCTCCTCATAAAAGGTATTGTTGTCCAGACAGTTTAGAACTATTTCTTGTTTTTTAGCCAACGAATATGTTTGTTGCAAAGTTTGAGGTTTGAGGAGTTTAATAGAAAGTTCCAATTCTGGCTTCAATCCGCTTAAGAAAAATCCTACGAGATATTCCTCATGCAATATCAACTTATTATAATATCAATCAAACTTCGCAAAATATTCTTACACTGAATGTTCTTGTTAAAGTTCTTTGAATCTTTTACTATATCTTTCAACACCTCCTCATCAAATCTTTGTTGAATGGAGTCCTTTAGCTTTTCCCAATTACAGGGTTCCCCTACAATTTGCTGTCCATTAACCAACTGGCACCATTCTTAGGCTTCTCCCTCTAGATGCATGGTTGTAATTCCTACCTTTCTCTCCATCAATTTGTGACCTAGAAAAAAGATCTGCTCGCTCTTGTTTATCCAGTTCCTTACTCCATTACTTTTAAACATAGGAAACTCTATCTTAATGAATCTTGTGGGTGTAGTGTGCACCTCCTTCCCATGGGTAGCTGCCGTGGTGGTTGTCATTGATTCCTTTCTTAGAGAGTTTTGTTTAATGATTTTAGCCATCCGTATGAATTAATGGAACATGCTTTTAAGTTCGCTGAGTTCCTTTTCATGTCTCCTAGTGTTGTTTTGCTTCTCAATCAAATATTTCTCATCCCTAGCTTGGTTTTTCAGTAAAACCTTTAGATTCTCTTCAATCCTTCATAGCTCAGTAGCTCGTGTCCCTTCTATCATTATGTGTTCAAGGTTGACTACTCCAATACTAAGTTATCACAACAATATATAGGAAATGTTGGACCCCGAATCTGTTAGTAAGCATGAATTGAATGATTTTGGGTGATTTTGTTAGATCAATTATATTCTTCT
>JANQAP020321459.1:0-17616 GCA_026874005.2 Erythroxylum coriaceum | reverse complement strand
TTTCTATTAATGCTTTATTGGTAAAATTGATATGATGCCATGTGGATTGAATGTAGTGATCGCACGTAGCTCACCCTGATCATAGGATATGTACCGGAATGACTTGCGGGCGTCCCGGTGCGTACCCAACGGTAAGGGGGTGCTACACTGTGTGAATGGGTAATAACTAAAGTTTTAATGAGAATTAGCTTACTTTTGAACAAAATTGTTTAACTTGTGAAAAATACATTAGCTTAAGAAGTTATGTGTTTAGTGTCTTTAATATAAATATGTATGTTAATAAGGATATGGCACCTAGTTTTACATTTTGTGTCACTCATTTTCATATGTTTATCATTATAATTCATTTAAATCGATAAACAATCCTAGTTACCTTTCATGTAAATAATTGTCTATAAAGAAATGACGTAAGTTAAAAATATGAAAAAAGTGTGAGTTTTGAATAAATAAAAATTTTGCTGACCCATAAGGTTAAAAACATGGCTAGTAGCCAGTTGTGAGTAGTCATATAACTGAGTAACGGGGACATTCATCACAAAAGTTTGTTTTCACTTTAAAAGGCTAAAATGACTCTCCAACTAAGCTAAATAAAAAAACAACCTAGATGAGTAACGGGGGGACATTCACCATAAACTATTTGCCTTCACATTTAAAGACTAGGTTAGTGTTTAAAAACTTAAAAAAGTGACTTATGTGAATAAAAACCTATTGATCTTGTAAAAATAGAAATAGTTTTCATGAGAGGATAATTAGTGATAGTTAACCTTTTTACTTGGTCGATAATAGTAAACGCATGTTTGTAAGTCTAATAGGTGTAAGACTAAGTTGTTTATATCTTAATTGATATGTATGTTTATATTAATGTGCTTAAACATGATGGAATTGGTTTAATAATTATTGTTTAAGACTAAGTTAATTCCATAAGGTTGACACTATTGAACCATTAATTTTTATATTGCATATGTGCATGATTGTATGAATTTATATACATTGTTTTACTTTGTGTTTGATTTTGCTTCAGGACAAGGAAAAGTGTAAGCATGAGGGAGTTGAAAAGTGATATTTGTTATAGGACTATCTAAACCATTTTAAGTGATAATGTGTATGTTTAGTATTCATACTAGGATGTTTAGCCTAGTTTTTGTGTTATTTTCATATTATTTCCATATTTATGTGATTGTATATGATAAATTCCATGTTAGGTTATGAATGAAGGTTTTTAAGCTTAGGTTTTGCGTGCTTTCATGTTTTTTGATGTACATACATTTTGAATGGTTATATGTCAATGTTTGGGTAGAAAAGGAGAAATAAAAGAAGAAAATCATGTTGGAAAAAAAGGTTAAGGTCGTGACCCAGGTAGAAGCTAGAATTTTCCAGCTTTCTAGTTGGCAATTCTAGCTTGCTCCATTTGCATCCCAAGTCGATTTAAGCACCAAAAGGGGTATAAAACCCCATTTTAAACCTTAGAAAAGAAGTATGGTCTTGCAACAAACCAAAAAGAGGAAGATAGAAACATTTTGGGTGTATTTTCAAGGAGAATAGAGTGATTTCAAGAGATCTCAAAGTTTCCACACCAAGCTCCAACATTTTTCTTCAACTCTTGAGCCTTCTGTTCTCTCATATCTCTTTTTTCTTCTTTAGTTAATGCATGGAGAAGATGTATGGAATTTTTTTGAGGATGTTGTTGATGATTGTAATGGATTTATAATCGATTATGAATTTATTCCATAACGTTTAGTGATTATTGCTATTAAAATACTTAAGATACTCACTTTGACTTATATGTAGTTTTAGGCACAATTAAGAAGCATAAGATCTAAAGTGAGTCAAAAGCACTAAATTTTAGCCATTTTTTGGAGATTCATACTCATTTATTTTCTTGGAGCAAGAAGAAGAAGATTAAAAGCAAGAGAAGAGAAGTAAATGCCAAGAAAGATGAGACATATACTGAAAACATAAAGAACAAAATTAGAACAAGAAGAAGACAAGAAAATATAAAGGAATAAGAAGTGGAGGACTTAAGGCTAAGCCATCAACTTGTCACAATCATGAAAAGTTGTGTCACATCCATGACACACCAAGTTATGAGTGTGACACTACCACCTCACCCATTTAACCTAGCTTTTTAATATAGAATCAAGAGAACAAGTGACTGCAAGGGTTGTGAAAGCTTTTAGTGTTTTTGATTGGGAGAAAAGTAAAGCTTTGGAGGAGAATGAATAAGGTGACAAAAGCTCTCAATCATGAGAGACCCATAGAGGGGTAGCTTTTCAACATTAGTTCGGAGGTGTCATCGACGCCGATAACCCGATTAAGCATTCTTCCTTGTATTTGTTGTTTCTTTATCTTCTTACTGATTGATTGTGTTATCTAATGCATATGGATTTAGGTTTTGTGTATGAATGATTTTATTATCATATAGTTGATACTTGTGCATTAGTGTGTGTTTTTCGAAGTATTTGGCATGTGTTTTTTGCATAATAGGTTATTATTGTTGTGTTTTAGGACTTATTTTGTATGTTTTTATTTAGTTTGATCTTCAAGGTTGTTCTTTTATGTTTGATTTTGATTTAGGGTACGAATTGATCATTTTGAGGTAGGAATAGAGGGTGGCCACCTTTGTGATTGAGCTAGGGACCAAGAGAGGACAAGAGACATGAAGGAATTGTAAGACAAGAACCCACAATCGTGGGATTCATGCTAATTCCCACGATCATGGGATCCCTAACCTGAAGAGACACGTGAGTTTCACTTATTCTTAGGTTCTTGTGACTATATGAGGGCAAAAATCCCTAGGGCTAAAGGAGGGTTGAGAGAACTTGACTCCTTAAGCTAAAAACATATTTAGATCCTAAAGAGAGGTAGAGAATCAAGATTTCCATTCCAAATTGGGCAAAGAGCACACCAACTCTAGATTTTCCAGATTTGGGTAAAGAAGAGGAGTAGCTTGCTTCATCTAGTTCTTTTTTCATTTTTCTCTTCTAGCATCTTTATTATGGATTTTTTGGTTGTTGGGGATGTTAATGACATTATAAGTAGCTGAGCAATTAGCAGAGATTACTTTTGAACTACTTGTTAAACTCCTACTTTGTTGATTTGAATAAATGATGTTTTTGATGAATGTTGAGCTTAATCCTTACAATATATTGAGAAATTGAGGTGGGTAAATTGTGTAGGGTTGTACAATGAGAATTGGAACTCTATAGACCTACATTCATCAAGTTAATTGATTAGTTAGAGAGAGATCTTGGCTAATTAGTTGATTACCTATAGGACAACTTCATAACTAGTTGAATTGGTGGACTGATTTTATAGATTGAGAGATTGCTTAATCATTTCCATTTAATTTGGCTAGGGACAATTAATTACAGCTTGAGAGAGGGTAGTTAATATATTACGACATCTTAGGTGAGGCACAGTTCAATTAACAAGGTAGAAGGGAGATAAGATAGGAAAAAAGTGATCTCTAATTGTTAAATCTTGAATTCTAAGTTTCTGCACTTTTGCTTTATCATTTGTTCATTGTTAGTTATTTGATTTAGTTTAATTTTTCAGTTTATTTTTATTAAAATTGGTTCTAAAAAAAGCAGCCTAAATTAAATAGTGTTTAAACACAATCTCTGAGGGATGGATATCTATTCTTTACAATAAGTTACACCCTATATACTTACAGTTTTGAGCGTAAAACTAATGAATTAGTTTTGTAATCAACAAGTTTTTGGCACCGTTTCTAGAGATTGTTTGTTTAATATATTGTTTGGTTTAGGTAACTTTGATTTGAGAGTGCTTGATACTTTTCATTGTGTATTTGCAGGAACATGAACACAAGGAGCACAAGAAGGTCCAATAAAGCTTTTGAAGAAGAATTTTCTGATATTACAGGACAATAGAGGAGGTTAAGGAGAGCAAAGCAACAATAAAATCTTCAAACAAATATGGCGGAAGAAGGAGAACAAAAAGGGGCTGAGAGAAAATTGATGGATTTTATGAGGCCTGGATTTAGTCCACAAGGAGTTGCAAGGCTTGCACTCACAATAAACAATTTTGAAATCAAGCCAGCACTTTTGAACATAGACCAGAATAATGTTCAATTCTATAGGTTATCGATTGAAGATCCCAATGCCCACCTAGTAAAATTTTTAGAGATATGCAACACATTTAAATTCCAAGGGATGTCTGATGATATTGTGAGGCTCAGATTATTTCCATTCAGTTTGAGAGATCGAGCCAAGGTATGGTACAACACACTTAGTGCATTCTCAGATTGCTACCTAGGAGCAAGTAGCCTAAGCCTTCCTTGCAAAATACTTCCCATTGACAAAGACTACACGAATCATCAAGGAAATTACAAATTTTCAGCAAAATAATGGGGAGTTATTATATGAAACTTAGGAGATGTTCAAAGAGTTGCAAAGAAGCTACCCATACCACAACCTTCCAAGGGAGTTCTTACTACAGAAATTCTATAATGGTGTAAATCAGACTATAAGAGAGGCAATAGAGGCAGCTATTGGACAGTCGTTGACAAGGAAAACCATTAAGGTGACTCATGATCTTTTAGAGGCGTTGGTAAGTAATAGTTGCAAATGGTCAAATGAAAGGAGTTAGTAAGGCATAAAGGAATAAAAAGGCATGATTCCAGTTGATTCTATCATAGCCTTCCAAGTTTAGATTACCTCCCTCAACATTATAGCTACCCGTTCCTATCCAACATGTACTTGTATGCCCATCAAAAATTTGAACAATGCCCAACGGAAGCAATGCGCTAACTATATCACTTTCACTTATCTCATGGCATCATAATTTAAAAACATAAATATCACAAAGTCTAAAACCTAAATTCCTCTTCTCGTTTCATAAAACATGGTATACAATGTAACATTATAACATCCAAGTATACAAAATATCAACAACCTATCAAAGTCTATAGCTATGTTTACAAAACATGCTACATACATGAGGAACTAAACCAAAATTATGTCTAAATCCTTCAGTTTAGCTAACTGACCTTTGAGCCATTTCTGCTATCCCAAAAGTAGTACTAAACTTCTTCTATAACATCTTATTATCTAAGTCTCCTCTCTCGTACCTGAAAAGTCAACGTTACAATTTTGGTGAGTTTTGTGAACTCAGTGAGTTAACCATCCTCGATGGTTCAATCATATCACATAACACAATAACTCATATAATCAAATAATTCACATCATTTCATCTATCATCATATAGCATCGTAAAACACTTTGTTCATAATTTTCACATTTTTCATTCAACACAATTCAGCAATACATTGTAGTCATTCAAAACATACATATCAAATGTATATGCAATGTTTGTGAGACTCACATTCGCTTATTATGTTGTTGTGACCGAGTGCCTTTTTCATTGTCCTGTATCTATTGTGGATACCGAGCTCATTAATTATGTCCCTTATCCGTTAGGGATATAGGGCTCATTTTACGTAGTGAGCCAGAGGCTCTTATCACATTCTGAGCTTTAAACTCTTTTACACTGGCGACTTTAGTCATAACTACCTTTATCTTTCACGCACTCATGTAATGAAATGCACCACACGTATTCAATCATTGTGTTCAACCAATTACATTTACATTCTCTTTCTCATTCACATTTTTCTTCGGACCTAAGTCCGGCATTCAGTAATAATTTTAAGAACACTTATTTCGTCAAATTCACGTACAATGAGCACTTCCAATAGTTTTTATGCATTGAATGCCTCGAACATTTAATGTCCAAACTCAATACATACACAACACATAACAGTTCACTATAGAATTTAAACAAAACAAATAATCAAAGTGAGACCATCTAGGTTACTCACAGTTTGCTCCAGATAGCTTATTGCCTCGATGTTCTGGCAATGTCTGGATGCAGACGCTCTAATTGCTCCTCTATATCATGAAAACATACAAATTTACACAATACTACTTTTACACATTCACATGAATACTCATTCATATACACATGTATATGCGTTATATGTAATGCATGTTCAATGTCAATCCCAGGTATATTTCCTTAATATATATTTCATAATCAATTAACAACATCTTTCAATCATAATCAATTAACAACATCTTTCAATCATTCTTTAGTATCTAATACACTTTACTCACTTTAATCACCTTATTCATCATTAACTAGGTTCATTCAAGATCTTATTCAAGCCTAAATACATCATATGGAAGCACCCTAGCATTAATTGGTTTATACATTACTCAAAAGACAACTCTTTTTCTCCATAGGTTTGCCCATGATCGTGGTGTACCTGCCATGAACGTGACAGAAACTTTTAGGGCTAGCCATGATCGTGGTGGTCCTGCCATGATTGTGACAGAAACATTTTTTGTCCAGGCCACGATTGTGACAGAAACTTATTTTTGTCTGGTCACGATCATAACAAAAACTTATTTTTTTAGGTCACGATCTTGGGGTGAGGGCTACGATTGTGCCCTGCACTTTCTTTCTCCATTCACACAAATTCAACATATATTCTAACATCAATTTCATGCCAATTTTCCAGAATTCACATCCTCTAATACAACATCATTTCATACTAATTCAACTACCAATTTGATTGTATTAAACCCTCAAGCCTTTACTCATTTGATTCACCATTACCAACTTAATCTCATCATTCATGAAATCCTATCTCTTTTTATAATATATCTCATTCATAAGCATCAAACAATTCATTTTCAAAATTCATCATTTCAAATTCATAACCTCTTCATTTATAACTCTGTTTCAGTTCAATATCATCCATATACAATTCAAAATCCATGATTGATCATAGACACAAAAAAAAACATATTTATATACACTTTCATCATCGAATTTTTGCACATGTTCTACTTCATTTTATTCCTAACTATCACCTTAATTCATCTCATTTTAAAACACCATAATACTCCTTTTTATTAGCTCTAAACTCATGTTAGTTCATCTCTAAAACAACCAAGGAGAGATACCAAATATTCCAAGAAAACAGAACATAAACCCCCAATTACAAATCAAAATTTTTGTACTTCTTTTTACACTATTTTAATGATCTTTTTATCTCAAAATCTTCTCTGTAACAACTTATGGAAGGTTAATCATCTTATATGTGAAAGTAAGACATTTATATGCTCATTTCATCACTCACGATTCACATATATATGCCTCACCATTTCATGAACATTTAACCTCTAACTATCATCAAAACTTGTTTCATTCAACAAAATATGAAGAGTAATGCTTTAACTTACTTGTCTAGCTTCAATGTCTTCAATTCACTCTTAACCCTAATTTCTTAACATCATACAATCATCATCTTTCTAAAAGTGGTAGGGTTAGGTCTTTAGTGACAACTATGAAGCAGACAAGAAAATTGGAGTAGTAATTGAGAGATGAAAGAAAGGTGTAATGTTGATGAAGATTTGGTAAATCAAAATTATGAAGAAGAAAAAGAAGAAGAAAGCCACGAAGAAGGTGAAAGAAATTAACAAGTGAAAGACAACAACAATGATTGTCTTTCACTAAAGAGAGTCGCATAGGATGAGTGGAAAGTGGTAGTGACATTTGTCACTGCCACTTGTCACCTTCCTATGGTCCCATTTGGGCCTTTATTAATAACTAGTCTATTTGTCTCCAATTTCTACTCCAATTGTCCCCTAATTTTCAATTTTGATTTTCAATAAATCATAATGTCATTTTTCAATTATTTCCATTGTCATCCATCACTTATTTCTAATACTATTTGTCAAGTATCCTGTCATTTGGCATTTTTCTTAGTCTAAAAATACCCAAAATTCCAGAAATTTCCTAAATTTCACCAAAAATTCTAAATCAATACTTATACACATTCAATTTTCAATACATATAAACCAAAATTCACATTATAATCACATTAAAAATCAATTATACTTGGAAAATGTCAATGAATGCATATACAATC
This sequence comes from Erythroxylum coriaceum, assembly GCA_026874005.2. NCBI lineage: Eukaryota > Viridiplantae > Streptophyta > Magnoliopsida > Malpighiales > Erythroxylaceae > Erythroxylum > Erythroxylum coriaceum. The sequence goes on along the minus strand of JANQAP020321459.1, from coordinate 9,662 downwards.
ATTCTAATGTGTGCAAAAATTACTACTCACGCGTATGTATGCTATATTATTCATAAGCTTGAAATGCATTTTCTAACTTCTCAATAATCTCTTATGTACAATATTCTAGGGATAACGGGATGTTACAGTAAGCAGTTGAACAATATGCAATGAGCTTCTTCATCCACAACCAAAGCCATGCAGGTGCACTGTGAGTTATGTGGGTAGGACAACCATTACACAACAAAATGCTTCTTATTAGGAGTTAGTAGCACAGAACAGGTAAATTAATTGGGCCAAACACATCAAGGTAACAATCCATACTTTAACACTTATAATCCAGGCTAGAAAACCATGCAAAATTTTCTTGAAGTACTTATAATACAGATGGCCAAGCAAAACCACAAAGACCGCTCAGATTTCAACAAGACCATATTGGGTCTTTGGAGAGCAAAATAGATAAGTTAATGGATGTATTATCGTCCAAATTGTCAAGCCAAGAGGAAAGTCAAAAAAGGCAAGAAGAGAATCAGAAATGAATGTTTGCAAACCAGGATGCCAAATTTGACCAAATCTTGAAGAACCATGCTTCCTCCATCCACAACTTAGAGGTTCAAGTACGCCGACTTGCTACTGCTTTGTCTTCTAGAAATGTAGGTAGCCTACCAAGCAACACTGAAGCCAACCCAAAGGAACAACTCTAGGCAATCACACTTCAGAGTGGCAAGCAACTGGAGGAGCCAAATGCACAAAAGGAGAGTCAAACAAAGGAGAAAGCCGAGGAGATAAAAGAAGAGAAAGTAGAAGAGAGGCCATATGTACCACCACCACCCTACAAGCCTAAACTCCTTTATCCACTAAGGGAGAGACAACATCAGGTAGACACTCAGTTCTCCAAGTTTTTGGAGAAACTGAAGAAGCTTCAGATTAAGTTATCATTGGTGGAAGCCTTGTAGTTCATGCCCAAGTATGCGAAGTTTCTTAAGGACATACACATACATAAATGCACTTGGTAGGACAACTAGGAGTTAATCTTGATGACGAATTATAGTTCAATCATATCAAGCATAATGCCTTCAAAACTACAAAATCTAGGGAGTTTTACTATTCCATATATTATTGGTGACTTTGAATTTTCTAAATGTTTATATGATTTAGATATAAGTATTAACTTGATGTCTTTATCTATTTTTAGGAAATTAGGATTAAGAGAGGTCAAGCCAATAACCATGCTTATTCAGCTTACAGATCAATCCATCAAATGGCCATTTGGAGTTGTAAAAGATGTGTTGGTAAAAGTGGATAAATTTATGATTCCTGTTGATTTTGATGTGTTGGACTTTGAAGCAGATAGATATTGTCCACTGATTTTAGGTAGGCCCTTTATGAATACTGGTAGGGCATTAGTTGATATGAATGAAGGAAAACCTTTTTAAGAATTAGTGATGAGTAGGTTGAATTTAACATGTCTAAATCTTTGAAGAAACTGATGGATGGTATTGCTTGTATGAAAATTGATGTTGTGGATGAGTGTGTGAAGGAGGTTGAAGAGGAAGTTGAAGAAGTTATTGAACTGAACAGGGATGAGAGCATGAGAGAAGAGGAATTATGTGAGGAAGTTGAGCTAGAGAAGTTGGAGAGAGCAGATACACCCACACTACCTTCCATCATTAAGACCCCACTTTAGAGCTTAAACTCTTACCTTCCCACTTGAGATACACCTTTTTGGTAAAAACCAAACCCTAACCATCATTATCTCCAACCAATTGGATTGTGAGCAAGAAGAGAAAGTGATGGAGACCGTTAAGAAGAGGATGAGAGCCATAGGGTGGCAAATTTCTGATATAAGAAAAGGATGAGCCCCAATATGGTGATGCATAGGATTAATCTAGAAGAAGGATGCAAAACAGTGAGGGAGAGACAGAGAAGGTTAAATCCAAACATACAAGAGGTTGTGAAGAAGGAGGTAGTGAAGCTTTTGGTTACGAGGATTATTTACCCTATTTCAGATAGTGAGTGGGTGAGTCCAATGCAATGTGTGCCTAAGAAGGGTGGCATAACAGTGATGGAGAATGAACATGGTGAAAAGATTTCTACTAGGACCATCACAAGTTGGTGAGTGTGTATTGATTGTAGAAGCTTAATTTGTCCACCAAGAAAGGCCATTTCCCTTTACCTTTTGTGGACCAAATGATTGAGAGGGTAGTAGGCCATGCATTTTGCTACTTTCTTGATGGATACTCAGCGTACAATTAGGTGTTTATATACCCACAGGATTAGGAGAAGACCACTTACACTTATCCTTATGGGACTTTCACTTATCAGAGAATGTCTTTTGGTTTATACAATGCACCTGTCACATTCCAAAGGTGTATGATGGCCATATTTATAGACTTGAATGAGAACTTCATTGAGGTATTTCTAGATGAATTCTCTGTCTTTGGAGATTTTTTTGATCATTACTTGTTTAATTTAGACAGAGTGCTTCAAGATGTGAGGAGTCTCATCTAGTGATGAACTGGGAGAAGTTTCATTTCATGGTCCAAGATATTATATTGGGCTATAAGATCTCATGCAAAAGGGATTGAAGTGAATTGAGCTAAGATCGAAGTGATTGAAAAGTTACTACCTATCACCATCATCAAGGGCATCTGAGCCTTCTTTAGTCATACAGGGTTCTACAGATGGTTCATTAAGGATTTCTCTCTTATCGCTAGACCTTTGACTTTGTAGGAATCTTTCACAAAGTATCAACCAAAAGTATCAACTAATATTAGTAACTAATTGGAATTTTGTTATTAGGCCCTGTATTTGGTAAATAGTTAAAGACGTTCCTTTTGTGCTTGATGATGCTTATTTGGATTCTTTTAATAGGATGAAGAAGGCATTTACAACAACACCCATTCTGACATCATTGGACTGGTCTCTTCCTTTTGAGATTATATGTGCTGCAAGCGATCATGCCATTACCTGTGTCCTTGGCCAGCGAAAGGAAAAGAGGTTACACACCATCTACTACGCAAGCAAGATCTTAATGGGAACACAACTGAATTGCACAACTAAATTACACAACTATGAAAAAAGAGATGCTTATAGTGGTATTTGTATGTGAGAAATTTCATTCTTATCTTTTGGGCTCACAATTTATTGTTTTTACAAACCATACAACATTACGTTATCCTTTTGCCAAGAAGGATGCTGAGGCTAGGCTCATACATTAGGTACTTTTGCTCCAAGAATTCAACATTGAGATTAAAGACAAGAAGGGAGCAGAAAATGTTGTAGTAGACCATCTATCACAACTTGAAAGGGGCACCATAAAGAAGAAGAGGAAATCGAGGAGAGCTTTCTTGATGAGGCTTTAATGATGGTAGAAAATCCTTTTCATCTTTAGTTTGCAGATATTGTGAACTACCTCTCAGGTGGTATTCTTCCTTCTGATCTCTAATATCAATAAAGGAAGCATTTCTTATTCCATTGTTCTCATTATATTTAGGATGAACCTGTATTATATAAAATTTGTGCTGACATTATGATTCGAAGGTGTGTCCCTAAAGATGAAAAGCCTGAAGTTTTGAATCAATGTCATAGTTCAGTATATATAAGACACTAAGGAGTGAATAAGATGACGACTTGTATCTTGGAATGCAGATTCTATTGGCCATGTTTGTTCAAGGATGCCCAAAACTTTATGCTACAGTGTGATAGATGCTAGAGAGTGGGCAACATATCAAAGCGGGATGAGATGCCACTTTCGAACATCATGGAAGTGGAAATATTTGATGTGTGGGGCTTGGATTTTATGGGACCATTCCCATCCTCCCTAGGTAACACATACATACTGGTTGGAGTTGATTAAGTTTCAAAGTGGGTTGAAGCTATAACTACTCCAACCAATGATGGCAAGGCGGTGTAAAGATTTATCAAGAAGATTTTCACTAGATTTGGAATGCCTAGAGCGATAATCAGTGATGGAGGGAGTCATTTTTGCAATAGACCCTTTGAAGCTTTATTAAAAAGATATAATGTGCATCATCGAGTGGAGAATCCTTACCATCCACAAACGAGTGGCGAAGTGGAAGTGGTGAATAAAGAATTTAAGAAGATTTTGGAGAAGGTAATGAGCACTTCAAGGAAAGATTAGGCTTTGAAGTTAGGTGGTACACTTTGGGCGTATAGGATAGCCTTCAAGACACCCATAGGTACTACTCCATATAGACTTATGTATGGTAAAGCTTGCCATTTACCTTTGGAGTTGGAGTATAGAGCCTATTAGGCAATTCGGAAGTTGAATATGGATTGGAAGCTTGTGGGTGAGAAAAGATTGTTACAACTTGATGAATTGGAGGAGTTGTGATTTGAAGCTTATGAAAATGCTAAGTTGTACAAAGAAAGAGCAAAAAAGTGGCATGATGCTCATATTATAAAGGAGTTTAAGAGTGGGGACTTGGTTATTCAATTCATGATTTCAGTTATTTTCCGAAAAACTCAAGTCAAGATGGAGTGGACCCTTTAAGATCCTTCAAATTTCTTAGTGTTTACTTGGGTTTTGTTTAAGTTTTAACTTGTTTTCTCTTCAAATTTCTTATTGGTTGGGTGATTTTAATGTGCTTGTAGGTTGCTTAAATGTTGGGAATGCATGCTAAGTTTAGAAGAGTGCTAAAAAGTGGGAAAATCAAGATTGGGTGTCTGTACATTGCCCACGATCATAAGAATGGGTCTGTTTCCCACGAACATAGCAAGGTTCTTCAGAAAGTTTCTAGAGTTTTAACCCACAATCATGGGAATAGATATGTTTCCTATAAACGTGAGAAGACTTTTTAGAAAGTTTCTAGAGCCTTAACCCACAATTGTGGGAAGCACAGGGATTCCCACGATCATGGAATCTCCAGCCAAAGGATTTTAAAAATCCCTCCTTTCTTCTTTCTTCATCTTCTCATGTCTCTCATTCTAAAACTAACACCCACTTACCCAAACCTTAAAAATCCTTCATCTTTTTCCCAAATCTTAGTATTTTCTCCACTTTTCCCATCATTATTCACTCCCTTACCACTTACTTCACATTACCCATTAAAAAATCCAAGGATTTGGTAAGTTTTTCTCTTTTTCTGTTGAAAAAATGTACTAACCTCTCTCTTGACTCTTTTTGTAGGTTTTTCTCCTTAAATGGCTCTAAAGAAGCTTATAGCCCGTAAACCAACCAACCAACTATGCCTCAAAGTCTTCAGAGAAGGTAAACATGATATGGCGGTCACTTATCGTACCCTATTCCCTATTTTTTCACAAGAAGAAGGTATAAGATTTCGAGACTTTAAGGATAGAGAGTTATTGCCTCCTAGGTACTTTGATTTTGGCCTTTAGAAACTCTAGGACTAAGACGTAACATTGAAAGATTTGTTGTAAATAATGGTTGGGGTCATTTAATTCATCGTGATGTATCGATATACCCTATGATGACAATAGAAAATTTCACCACTATGTGCTATAATACTAAGATGGACACATTCTGGCTTAGGATAGATGGCTATGCATATAAGTTGGATTATACTATCATTCGTGCGCTCTTTAATTTGTCTAACACCAAAGTTTTGGATGACCATGATGATTTTTATATGGATGATTATTGGAAGATCCTTATAGGTGGAAAAACTTTTGACTCTAGGAATGCACTCAACACTTTACACAACACTTTGATTGGTAGCACCAAACACTTACTTCTTCACAAATTTATGTGCCTAATTGTTTTAAACAAAACTGAAAACATTAAGTGTTCAGCTAAGGAACTTTTATTTCTTTGGTGTATGGATCGTAAAATTAAAGTGAATACCCCTTATCACATTTTTAATCTATTATGGGTTGTATTACTAAGAAAAGCACATATTTTGGTATGGCTTACATTGTTACTGCTTTGGCTTTGCATTATAATCATGATGTGAATAGTGTGCGCACATCTAGACCTGATATGTTTAATGTACATTATTTGAGACGCTTTGAAAATTTGGAGCCCCATTTTGTAGAGCTCCAAAATCCTCAGATGCGCATTGCTGTTAAGAGTAGGAAGGGGAAGGATGTAGCCACTTCTCAACCATCCTCCTCTCAGGCACCTCTGGAGCCCCAAGAAGTAGTAATCGAAGAAGAACCAGTAAATGTCGACAAGTTCCAGAAAATCCTCATCCAAATGGTCGAAAACCATCAACAAATGACATAGCAAATTAATGAGCTTGGCACCCAGATGAGACAAGTGCATAAAGAGCAACTTTACATCTAAAAAAATTCCTTAAGTTCATCCGAATGAAGAATAATGAAGTCTCTTCCCCTGCACCTTCACCACCATAATCTCCATTAGCTTTCTTACCCTTTACTTTTTACGTTGTTTTATTTACCTTATTAGTTGTTTTACTTACTTGTTTGTTTGATGTTGTGTTTTATGTTTTAGTTTCCTTTTATGATTGCCATGTCATATTGAGGACAATGTGTTGTCTAAGTGTGGGAAGGTGACATTTGTTTTGTTAATTGCATTGTTTTAGTCACTGTTTTCATTTTGTTAATTAGGATGCATGTTTTAAGCATATTAGGTTGTTGTTTTATGTTATTTTGTGTCAGCAATCGAACCACACCTAAATCATTTTGATTTATTTTTCCAGGAGATTTTGTCATGCTATTTGGAATGAGATTAAATGTATGTTTGAACTCGGATTAGGCTACTTGAGTAGAGAGTGAACCATGTTGAGTGATGAAAAGTAGTTGGTTCTATAAGCTTACTTAGAATTTGACATTTGAGCAATGAGGTAGCATAGAGATGAATAATGAATTTTCATTTGACCCATTATAAGGATTGAGCCTATATGACTCCATCTATAGTCATTTTATTTCTTTGTTTGTGTGATGCTTCCTTAGGTTATTACCTTCAGAACTTGCTTTGAATCGATTTGAGTCTACTAGATGCATGCTTAATAGAGATGATTAAGGCCCTTTTTGTGTTAACCTTTGGCTTAAATGACCTACCTTTCATTATCCTTTGCCACCCCCATTAAGCCTTAACCCTTTTATTTCTTGAAAACAACCCACATTTAAAAACCCAAAACCCCATTAGCCTACCTATTCACAAGCTTAGTAGAGTATTAAGTGATGCATTAGTTTGGGATTTTTTGTACATTTTTTTCCGAGATGAGTTAAATGATACTTCTACTCTTGGATCACATTGCATTTAATTGCTATTTTGTTCATTATTTCTTTAATAAGTGTGGAATAGTAGTATACTTACATTTATGTATCTCAAAAATATGTTTTGTTATCCCTTTGTTCACTAATTACTTTATGAATGCTTGTATTAAACCCTTTACCTCGTTTGACCCAGCTTAGCCCTTACCACATTACAACCTGAAGTAAGTCCTTTTGAGCTACTTATGCATGTAATCATTGTAGAGGAGAATTGGTGTATTAGCAAACCTATGGTAGTGTAGTTTTCGATAGGGAGCTTGAGCGAAACACTAACTATTAAAAACTTGAGAGAAATGAGTGAAACCGTGAGGAAGATTCATTTTGTGTTTATACTTATCTTTGAGTGATGGTGCCATAAGTTGAGTTTGCTTATGTACACTAATGAAAAGTAGTCATGATATGTGTAGTAGCTTGACATTTAAGTTGGCCAAACTTTGAGGGATTACATGTTTTGATCTTTGTGAAAATGAAATGATGTAATTGATTGGTTATGTTTGATTTTGGTTGAGGACAAGCAAAGATTTAAGTAAGGGGAAGTTGATAGTTGTGCATTAATGTCTGTTTTTCTAACTATTTGATATGTTTTTCTTACATAATAAGTTAATATTGTTGTGTTTTAGGACTTATTTTATATGTTTTTATTTAGTTTGATCTTCATGGTTGTTCTTTTATGTTTGATGTTGATTTAGGTAAGAATTGATCATTTTGATGTAGAAATGGAGGGTGGCCACCTTTGTGATTGAGCTAGGGACTAAGAGAGGAGAAGAGAAATGGAGGAATTGTAAGACAAGAACCCACGATCGTGGGATTCATGCTAATTACCACGATCGTGGGATTCCTAACATGAAGAGACACGCAGTTTTACTTATTCTTAGGTTCTTATGACTATATAAGGGTAAAAATCCTTAGGGCCGAAGAGGGCTTGGGAGAACTTGCTTCCTTGAGCTAAAAAACATATTTAGAGCCTATAGAGGTAGAGAATTAAGATTTCCATTCCAAATTAGGCAAAGAGCACACCAACTCCAGATTTCTAGATTTGGAGAAAGAAGAGGAGGAGATTGCTTCTTTATTATGGATTGTTTGGTTATTGAGGATGGTAATGGCATTATGAGTGGCTGAACAATTAGTAGAGATACTTTTGAACTACTTGCTGAACTCTTACATTGTTGATTTGAATGGATGATGCTTTTGATGAATGTTGAGCTTATACCTTGCAATACATTGAGAAATTTAGTTGGATAAAATCTGTAGGGTTATACAATGAGAATTGGTACTCTATAGACTTACATTCATCAGGTTAATTGATTAGTTAAAAAGTGATCGTAGCTAATTAGTTGATTACCCATAGGATAACTTCATAACTAGTTGAATTAGTGGACTGATTTAGTTGATAGAAAGATTGCTTAATCATTTCCATTTAATTTGGCTAGGGACAATTAATTACACCTTGAGAGAGGGTAGTTAATACATTAGGACATCTTAGGTAAGGCACAATTCAATTAACAAGGTAGGAGGGAGATAAGATAGGAAAAGAGTGATATCGAATTGTTAAATCTTGAATTCTAAGTTTCTGCACTTTTGCTTTATCATTTGTTCATTGTTAGTTGTTTGATTTAGTTTAAATTTTCAGTTTATTTTTATTAAAATTGGTTCTCAAACAAAGTAGCCTGAATTAATTACCGTCTAATCACAATCTATAAGGGATCAATATCTATTCTTTACTACAAGTTACACCCTGTATACTAGCGATTTTGAGCGTAAAACTAGTGAATTAGTTTTGCAATCAACAATAGTTCAATTGTTTACGTATGAATCCATAGCTAGAATTTCAATATAATCAGTAATTGTTATATCTAAGATTCATTTGTAGCCACTAATGGTTCATAATCATTAGGGATAACATAACCTAGGTTGAATGACCTGAGCGTATGTGGTTGTTGTTTAGATTAATCAGTTTTCCTAATTCATAATGCGACTACCCAATTGAGTCTAGAGATCATATCCTAGGTTATTTAGGTTTAAATAACTATCGTATCTTAATTAAACATGACCTAAGGGAAAACTCAGGTTAATAAAGATTATTATTGACCTACGATTAATATTTCAAGAAGAGGTAAAAGAGCAATAATTCAATGAAATATGTTTAATTACAGTATAGGCCGAGATTGAACTAAAGAACTAAACTCCTAAAGAATTCATCACTTTCATGTTTTCTTTAATTTGCTTTTGTTTGGTAGTTTTGTTTTATTTTCTTATTTTAAACCAAACCAAACCCCCCAAAAAGATAAACACTGATTAATTTCATTTCAAAAGCTAACCGAATACTCTATATGGGATCGACCTAGACTCACCACTGTTATTGTAACAGCCCAGACCACCCGCTTACAGATATTGTCCGCTTTGAGCCTCGGCCTCTCGGGCCTCGCGCTCTCACGGTTTTGTTTTTCCGCAGGACTTCCCAG
>JANQAP020320751.1:0-17626 GCA_026874005.2 Erythroxylum coriaceum | reverse complement strand
TTGGGTGAGACCCGTGACAATTGGAAGATGCTGACAATGTCATTCGAGATTGAAGGCAAACTTATAACCCTTAAGGGAGATCCTAGCCTTACCAAAGCCATGGTTTCTTTAAAGACTATGGTTAAGGAGTTTCAACAAGAGAAATCGGGCATTATAGTGGAATTAATGAATATTTCAGTTGAGGATTCTGTGTTGAAGGGCCATGATCACCCAGCTGCCATGATGTTGTTGAGTGAGTTTGAAGATGTATTTGTTACTCCCACAGGTCTTCCTCCTATTCGGGGAAACGAACATGCTATAGTATTGAAAGAAGGTAGCGGTCCAGTTAATGTCCGCCCTTATTGCTATCTGCATATCCAGAAGGAAAAAATTGAGACCTTGGTGGCTAAAATGTTGTCCGCTGGAATTATTCAGCCAAGTGTAAGTCCATTTGCAAGCCTGGTTTTGTTGGTGCGTAAAAAAGACGGGAGTTAACAGTTTTGTGTCGATTATCGCACCCTCAATCACTCGATGGTTCCAAATCGCTTTCCCATTCCTAATATCGATGAGCTTTTAGAAGAGTTTCATGGCGCGCGGGTATTTTCTAAACTTGATCTCAAATCTGGTTATCACTAAATCTGCGTCAAAACGGAGGATGTACACAAGACGGCTTTTTGTACCCACAAAGGCCATTATGAATTCCTCGTTATGCCGTTCCGGTTAACCAATGCCCCGACAACTTTTCAAACCTTAATGAATAATATATTTAAGCATTTGTTGCGGCGTTATGTATTGGTGTTCTTTGACGATATTCTTGTTTATAGTGCCACACTTGTAGATCATGAAGGACATTTGAGGGAGGAGTTGGCTTTGCTACGTGACCACAAATTGTTCACCAATGCAACGAAATTTTGCTTCTATCAAACTGAAGTGGAGTACCTCAGCCACATTATTTCAGAAAAGGGCGTGGCAGCCGACTATAACAAAGTCAAAGTGATGGATGAATGGCCTCTTCCAACTAATCCAAAGGAGTTGAGAGGTTTCTTGGGGTTGACCGGGTACTATAGGAGTTTTTTTCTCCATTACGGGAGGATTGTTGCCCCACTTACTCATTTACTCAAGAAAGACTCCTTTGAGAGGACTAGTGAAGCAACGACGGCGGTGGAAGAACTTAAAAAAGCTATAAAATCAGTCTCTATTTTAGCTCTCTCTGATTTTTCGGAGGTGTTTGTGGTAGAGATGGATGCTTCGGGCATTGGGTTGGGAGCGGTATTATCTCAAAAAGGTCAACCTTTGGCCTTTTTCAATCACGCTTTGCAAGGTCGAGCGCGTTACAAATCAGTATACGAACGAGAGTTGATGGCAATAGTCATGGCTATACGAAAATGGCGTCATTACTTTCTTGGGCGCCACTTTATTGTTCACACCGACCAAAAGGCCTTACGCTACTTGTTGGAGCAACGCATGGTAGCAATGGAGTATCAAAGGTGGTTAACTAAAATAATGAGCTTTGATTTTGATGTGCAATATAAGCCCGGACTGGAAAACAAAGCCGCAAACGCTTTATCGCGCATTCCTCATCCAGTAGAGATGATGGCAATTTCAATCCCCTTTGTGTTGGATTTATCCTTGTTGTCTCAAGAAATTGAGAATGATCCTGAGTTACAAGCTATCAAGCAATCTTTAGAGAAGAATTCTTCTTCTCATCCGGGCTGGTCTCTTGAGCATAGGACATTATTTTTTCAAGAAAGGTTGGTGATACCAAGGGCTTCTTTTTTAATACAGACGTTGCTACAGGAATTCCATAGTAGTCCTATTGCTGGACATGGAGGTTTTCTACGCACCTTCAAGCGTGTTTCAGGAGAATTATATTGGGACGGCATGCGTGCTAGGATCAAAAAGTTTGTGGAAGAATGTCCAATATGTCAGCAAAATAAGTACCAAACATTGACACTAGCTAGCCTCTTATAGCCACTCCCCATTCCGCAGGCTATATAGGAAGACTTAAGCATGGACTTCATCGACAGCCTTTCAAAATCACACGAATTCAATTCCATTATGGTGGTTCTAGATAGATTAAGTATGCACACTTCACTCTTTTGAAACATCCTTATACTGCAAAAGTAGTGGCAGAGGAGTTCATTAATACGGTTGTCAAGCTCCATGGATTCCCTAGAAGCATCGTTACGAATCGGGACAGAATTTTCTTAAGCCATTTTTGGGCTAAGTTGTTCCGTCTCCAGCACACCAAGCTTAAGAGAAGCACCTCCTATCATCTGCAAACCGACGGCCAAAGTGAAGTGGTGAATCGATGTCTTGAGACGTACTTGCGTTGCTTTGCGAGTTAACAACCAAAACAGTGGGCTAAATGGATCACTTGGGCTGAGTATTCATATAATATTTCTTTCCATACTTCCACCAAGACAACACCCTTCAAGCTTGTTTATGGCAGGGACCCTCCCACCTTGATTCAATATGGTTTCAGCACAACTTCCAATTCAGCTTTTAAGGAGCAATTAGTGAACCGTGACCTGATGCTTAATGAGTTAAAGGAGTAATTTGTACTGACCCAGAACCGAATGAAGCAAGCTGCAGATAAGCACCATCGTGATATACAATTTGAGGGTGATGATTTGGTGTACTTAAAGCTTCGCCCCTATCGTCAAAGTTCATTGGCTTCAAGGCCAAATGAGAAGCTTGCGCCCAAGTATTTCAGTCCTTTTCTGGTATTGAAACGTATTGGAGCTATTGCCTATAAACTTCAACTTCCTCCATCAACGAGTATTAATCCAGTTTTCCACATATCACAGCTGAAAAAGATAGTCGGCAACACCAATCAAATTCAGCCCCTTCCTCCAGTATTATCTTCATAATTGGATTAGGAGGTAGAACCTGAGACAATTTTGGCCACTCGTGGTAGCGGCACTAGCCTTGAGCTCTTGGTAAAGTGGAAACATCTTCCCTCTTTTAAAGCAACTTGGGAGCCAGTCCAGTTGATCAAAGATGTCTTTCTCATCTTCCACCTTGAGGACAAGGTGAATCTTGTTGGCGGGGGTATTGATGGGCTTAGCAAACTAACAATCCAGTTTGTGTATCAAAGGAAGAAGGCAAGAGGCTTCCCTAGAGCCGGGTCCAGCAAAGAATAGAAGAATCTGAGTTTGTCATGAATAAAGGCAATGAGTGATGGGGTGGAAGATGGGGTGGAAGTTTGTTACGTAGAAACAAAAGGCGGTGCGTGTTGGTTATTTGCTATTTTTTATTATGGGTCACAATTTGTTATATGTTCGTTACACAAATTAGCTTATATATAGACAGTGAGAGAAGGATAGAGGAGGAGGAATATTGTAATTGAATGATGACAATGATGAGCAAGGCAGACTCATGAAATCTGCTGGTGTCAGCTTTTACAACACATTTTCAATACAATTCTTATATTCCTCTCTTCACCTCTGCTATTACACCAGTATTTACTCCTTACTACTGTTACATTACATTTACACATATCAGAATTTGTCAACAACCAATACATTGGTAGCTTCAACATCCCCTTTAGTTTCTTTCTGATGAATTTGGTCATCCAGCATACTTTCCTGGGTACTGTTGTCTATGGCCACATCAGATGAATCTACGATCACTTTTTTAAGCGGCATCCTTTTTTTATTCTTCTTTTGTTGTTCAGGCAGTGAACTCACCAAAGCAGACTCCACTTTTCTTTTTTTCCATGCTGAATTTGTTATTCGATGATCAATTCAGTCGTCATCTCATTCACGTCTTCTATGATTTGAGATTCTCTCGAACACACTCCCTTGGCAATTTCATCTTCTTGTGGCACTTCAAGTGTCACCTTTGGTTAAGAAAAGACATGTCGCTCTCTCTTGCCAAAATCTTCAGATGACTTGGACTTATGCAAACGATATCCATTGGAGGAATCTGAATTGTCGACAGATTTAGCCACCTTTACAAGTTCAGGTATAAGAGAATTCCCATCACCTGTAGACTTGGAAGAATTTTTTAATATCAAATTAGTGCACTATTTTATCCAAGAGGGACGTGCAGAGTTAAATTATGAAGTTACAGAAGATTTTTGTTTCAAGTGCGAATCCGGTCCACCTCCATTACCACCGAAGTACATCCTTTCATTTGAAATTAAACAAGTATCTTGGTTTAGAGAAGTATTGTGCTTCAAGCTTTTCATAGACAAAAGCTTCCGTTGGCTAGTTTCTATATTCGATAGCTGCATCTCAGCCACTTCCATATTGTCCAAGGTCAGTTCCAGATCTTCCAGTTTGTTTAGGTATTCCACCTGAGCACCAACTTCTTCTCTCTCTACACATAACAATTCCCTTCGTTTTTCTAATTTCTCAGTCTGATCTTTAAGTTCTTCAATCGACTTATTCAGCACACTCCATTCTCTGTCCCTTTGCTCCCTCTCAAAGTTTACCTTCATTCTTGCATTACCAAGCTTCTTCATTTCCAAAGCAACCTGCTCCAACTCTTGAAAAGTTTTTCTCTTAGAGAATTTATGAGGTGAAGTTCATTACTCTTTTCTATCTTGAAGGCTCTCTCTTTATCTCTTAAATAGCCTTCCACCTCTTCTCGCCTTTTCTCAACACTGTTCTTCAGCTCTTTTTTCTGCATCTCAATGTCCATCAAGAAATCTTCATGTTCCTTCTGTATTTTGTTAAACCACTCAAAACGCTCCTGTAGCATCTTATTCATGAACTCTTCCCAATCCGGATTAAATGACTCCACACCACACTTATACTGATGCCATATTGCTTCCTTTTCTTATTTTAAATTTTCACGCTCATCCCTGAGTAACTTAGAAATGGCCTCTCTCTCCTTGTCTACATGTTCCGCTTGCTTCCTTAATTCTTCTCTCATCAATCAACTCCCACTCAGCTTCAAACTTAGCCTTCTCTACCTTCAATCTGTCTTCTTCAGCCATAAGTTCCAATTTTTTTGTCCTGATAACATCAACCTCTTCTTTAAGTTTCATCTCCAAAGCAGACAGTTCATCTGTTTCACTTTTCATTGTTTCTAGCTTCTCCTTTGCACAGTTAACTTGTTTCCTTTTGTCGTCCAAAGCAGCCAATGATTTCTGAAGTTCCAACTTCATCTTGTTATTTTCTTCTTTTTCACGCTCTAAAAGTGATCTCATTGACTCATGATACTCCTGGGCAACACTTAGGCTTCTTTCTTTATCAACTAGATTATTCATCTTCTCCTTCACATCCTTCTCCTTATCCTCCAATGCCCTTGACAGAACTTCCAATTCGTGTTCTTTTTCCAACAGCAGATCTTCCCGTTAATGTAGATCAATTTCCCTCAATTCTCAGGCTCGTCTCTTTGCCTCAATTTCATCTTCCACTAACTTGCGTCTCATCTCTAGCTCAGACTCAAACTCCAACCTCTTTGTTCTCAGAACAGCCTCCTGATTAGCAATAACTTTTTGCATTTCAACCTGTATTTTCATGCGGAAAGTATAAAATGAGAAGAAAAATAGTAGAGAAAGAGAAGAAGGATATGAAGAATAACATAAAAGATATTAAGATTAAAAAACTCACAAATTCCTTGCTTTCAAGCTTTTCTTGTAGAACAAGTAGCTCTTGCTCTCTCTTGTTTAGTAAACATTCTTTGTGAATAACAGCCTGCACATAGGTAAAAGTAAGAAAAGTAAGTAATGCCTCCAAGAAAGAAGGGAACATCAATTGAACCATAGTTAAGGCCAACATGAAAACTAAAGATCCCAACCTCCTCTCTTTGGGAGAAGGAAGCCCTTATCAGATCCATTTTCAACTTCTCCTTATTCAGGGATCTAAATTCCTGCTCAATATTTTTTCTTTTCACCTCCAGCTCCCTTTCAAGTTTTTTCAGCTCTTCAGTTTTACTAGCAACATACTCCTCCTGCTGATTCAACAAAGCTTTCCATCAAGCAAAAGATAATGCTCCTGCTGGAGCACTTTTCTTCTTTCACTCAATGATTGTCTCTCAAGAGAGATCTCTCTCTCTTTTGCATCACAGCTAGATTATTAAGGGAACAAAAATAAGCAAGCTCAAGGTAACAAACTTATAAACAAATAGGGGCTGCAGAATTATGAAAAACAACACTGCCACCAGGGACTTATTTAGCTATTCATGAGTTTAGAAGGTTTCACATGGACAACTTTATTGCCTACTTCTTTTTCCACATAGGAAATAAGAGCAACACAGAAGTTTAAAGTAATAAACGTTGAAAAAGCAACTTACCACATAGGATTCTTAGCTTCTATAAAGCATATTATATATGCTTCAGTTAAAAGTTAAATCGTAAGAATACCTATAGTTAATTACTTACTCAGATCTGAATTCATTGATCTGCCTCCTCAGATCATTATCACGTGCTTCAACTTTTTGGAGCTTTCTCTCTGCAGCACGATGATGGCGACTAGCTTCTGCTTGCAAAGCTTCTGCAGCATACAGTTTATTGTCGGCCTCCACGAACTTTTTCTGGGCATCTTCAACCATTTTGTGTGCTTCAGCCAATTTACATTCAGCCGTAACCTTGTTTTCAACAACTTCTGCACGCATGTCATGCAATGCCTTTTCCATCTACAAGAACCCACAACTAAAGGCTCATTCAAACAAGAAAAAGAGCATAAAAAAAGGTGAAAACTACCAAATGAAAACCTTACACTTGCTATACACTCTTTATCAACTCTTAAAGCTTTTCTTAGGCCATCTTCTTGTTTCTTTACTTCAGCAAGGGAAGATAAGTGTGTAGCTTGATCACGCTTACACAATAATTCAGTAGCCTCAGCAGAAGTTTTGATTACTCATGTTTAGAAGCTAGCTCCTTTCTTTCCAATATGAGGACACCCATATGGTGTTGAAGATCATAAATCTAAACGAAATTCAATTATTCAAACATGTACAAAGGAAAAAAAACACTATATGGAAGTGGCTAAAGCGCAATCCACACAAACGTAAGAACAATGCACCAATCAACATTTCAGAACTAACCCTTAACTCCCAGGAGTATACAAACTCAATTTTCAAAATATAACCAATAAAAAGATTTCCTTATTTCCTTTTTTTTCAGTTAATAAAAAATGCCAATACCCACACAATCAATAACAAGAACCAGTAAAATCATAAGAAAACACTTAAAACAAATAAACCTCAGCTTCGAGTTTGGCAATATAAGATATAAGAGCAGCCTTGTCTCTCCTCTTGATTGATTCTTCATCAAAACCCGCCTCTTTAAGTCGCTTCTAGATAGACTCGTCGGTCAAAGGGGTTCGCAAGACCTTAGCACCAGGCTTTAGCGACAAAGCCCTATGCATCATCGGGCTCGCCATTTCTGATCATCGAAAACTGTGAATCCCACGATCAACAGTTGTCTTCTTGGCTTTTTGAGTTCACTTTCCCTCTCTTCCTATTACGAGTAACCGACGCAGTGATGTACCGAATCAGCTTCAGTTGTTTCACTCGGCTTTTTGACAAGAACCAGACTGAGGATGGGTTTGGATCTGCAGGCGGTGAAGATAAGTACTTATTCATCGTAGTTTTCAAACGCAGTCATATGTTTGAGACTACGTTTAGATCTGTAGTGTGATGGAGATAAGTACTTATCCACCGTAGTTTTCAAACACAGTCACATGTTTGGATTTGCGATGAACAATCGGAGGTTGGAGAAAACTACAGTGTCACCGCAGAAATTCATAAACAGAAAAAGGGTTACGGTAGGAAAGTACTTCTGCAGTAAAAATTCTACTTTCTATTAATAACCTTCTAATAGTTATTATTTTTCACCATACCCTTGACTAATAAAAAGCAAGTCCAATGTAACGTCTTATTCTTACATTAATTTAATATTTTCTTATTTATAATTTAAATTTATATGACTAATGATATATTTTATGAAATATTTTATTTACTACATTTATTTTATTTATATTTTTCTTATTTTAATTTAATATTTTATTATTTAGAATTTTAAATGTATATGACTAATAATATATTTTTATGAAATATTTTATTTATTAAATTTATTTTATTTATATTTTCTTATTTTAAGTTAATATTTTATTATTTATAAATTTAAATTTATATGATTAATAATATATTTTTATGAAATATTTTATTGACTAAATTTATTTTATTTATATTTTCTTATTTTAATTTAATATTTTCTTATTTATAATTTTAAATTATATGACTAATAATATATTTTTAATTATTTATACAACAATTAATAGTTTATTAAATCAATGGATTTTTTAGTCATTTTATTTCTTTTCAGCAACCGCAACTACACTTGCCAAACATCTGTTTTTACATTTCAGCAGTTGCCAAAACAATAATCCCAAATACATAAGTACTTATTGAGAATAAGATCTTCTCATTTCAGCAGGTTAATTTCAGTAGGTTATATATCAACCGCCATCGCTTCCTCGAACCAAACCTAAGACAGTAAATCCAAAACTTAAAAAATGAAACTGGAAGCCAATGCAATCTTGAACTTATCATGTCCCTAAGTTATTCTTCTAGATCCTTAATACATCCAAAAGTCATTACTCTTGTAAAATGTCCATGATCATATGCAAAATGAAAAATTTTAAATTATAAAGAAAATAGTTCATATTGATTCAAATGTATCAAAAGCAGAGAAGTTTGGGTCATCATATATCTTTACAAACGATGTCTGGTAATGACAGGATCAGGTTGCCACTCTTTAGAAATTTGTGTTTTCTCATTACTGTTTCCAGATTCTTATGCTAGATTTTCTTTATGGTCAGTCATGGTGGAGGGAACAGTGGACTTGATTCGGAATCTATTACGTGATGAAAAAGTAAGGGGTATTATTATTCATAGGGAGGCTGGAAGTGGAAAGACGTGGATGGCCAGAGTAACTAGTGAGTGCGCAATTGATGAATGCATATTTGATGGAGCTCTATGGCTATATCTAAATAAGCAGTACATTGAAATGTCTCTCGCCTAAAGCATTACAAGCTAGTTGCTGATGGGTTGGAAGATGAAGATATAACGAGGAGGAGATGAAAAAGATGGATGGCAAATGTTAGGAGCTTGATGGGGTGAAAATTTGTATGATTGGTTCAAGTTATGAAGCTTAGTTGTTCAATTAATTTCTGGATTTGGTAGTTTTGTTATGTGTATTCATGTTGTAGCTTGGGTTTATAGGACTGGATAAATAAATAGTTGTAGTTTTGTTGTGTATATAATAATATGAAAAATAAATTTTGAAAATTTTGAAAATCTAGTTAAGAATGACGTTATTATTTAGTGACATTAATTTCATGTTGGTTTTATTTTATTAACCAGTAAATCAAATCCTATCAATATGTTTTTTGATCTATTAACATATGTTTTGTTCTATCAAGGGTAGAATAGTTATTCATTATTATTATACATACATTATATTCCATTCTATCCATCTTCCAAACAATGTTTTACTATATTACATTATAAACTCTTCCATCCCTTCTAAACAACAATTTTCTAATATTACATCCATTTACATTCCATTCCATTACAAACCATTCTATTCTTTTATAAACTTTATGTCTAACCAAACGTAGTCTAAGAGATAAGGAGTACATGAGTAGCTTTTATATTATAGTGGTTTTGAAGAGGGTGGAGAAATTTTGGTTGAAAATGGCTTTGAACTTTCTGTAACTGCAAAACAAGAACATAGTCCTCCAACTGAGCCAGTTGATAAGCCGTTCACTATAGTCTACTCTCTATTTTGGTTTTATCTTCTCACTCACCACTTATCTCCAGAATATTAAGACTTTCCTCAAAGGAGTGACTAATATCCTAAACTCGACACTTAATCTATTCATCACTTTAAGCAAAACAAAACTTGTTTTTATAAAATGAAATGTCACAAGAATATAAAAAAATTTTTCAAGGTTATAAAGCCTCCAACCTTTCTTCCTATATGGTTATTCTATAAAGATACATCACCTACTTCTAAGACCAAATTTATCCTTTAGTCTTGGATTATTATTAGTATAACACAGGTAACCAAACACTTTAACATATGTATAGAATGACCTCACAAAACTAAATCTTATGTTTATTTGTTCAATTCAACAGTCAGCATTCTATTTATTAGATAATTTGTAGTTAAAACACATTCACCCAAAAAACGAATAGTTAAAGTAACTTGAAATCGCAACACCTTTGCTACCTTCAAAATTTTCCTATGTTTACGTTTTACTCTCCCATTTTGCTATAGTGTGTCCGTACAACTAGTTTTATGAATAACACCCTTCTCTTTATGGAATTCTTGCATTGGCCCCAAATTAAAATCCAACCCATTATCACTCGTATGTGCTTAACATTCTTTCTAAATTGAGTTTCAACAAATTTGCAAAAATCTATTATATATCGACTAGCCTCACTTTTTTCTTTTAATAAATAAACCCAAAATGCATAATTATGATCATCCATAATAGTAACAAAATAATGTGCACCGCAAGAAGGAACCTTACGATAAGACCCCCATAAATCATAGTATATAATATCAAAGGAACTTGCAGCATTGTTAATACTCAATTGGAAAGGAGAACGAGTTTGTTTGGCTCAAAAATAGGCATCACATATATTCTTGTTTTTAAATCTGTCATGTTAATATCAGGAATAATAGATAAGTTTGGCTTGAATAATGTCCAATACATTGATGCCAGACTATGAACGAGTCTAATCTCTCTGTCTTTATAGTCAAGTGCAACATCATAGACTTGAAGTATTAAGCCCCCTGAAGCTCACCTACTCCAATCCATAAGGAACAGTCATGTATCACAGAAAGCTTATTAGTGAACAAAATATCACAATTCAACTCAGTAATTAACTGACATATGGAAATGAAATTGCAAGTCAAACTAGGCATAGAAAAGAAATTAATTAAAGTCACATTTTGATTTAATATTACTCGACCCATCATCATCGTAGTCATTTTGGCTCTATTGGGTAAAATTAGTAGAGGAGTTGCTTTTTTTACATTGCACATCAAATCCAAGTAACCTGTCATATGATTAAATGCCCCATTATCTAATATCTATGTAAGATTTTCAGAATCCTTATTGGAAAGCTTCTCAGAGTTATCACGATCTAGAAGTGTTAATAATTTCTCAAACTATTCACTTAACAAACCTAGAATGTTGCTACTACTCTAAAATTTTCCTAATGTAGTATGAAAAGCTTGAGCCTCGCCTAGGGCTCACCCACCTCCTGAGTTGACCTGCTCTCGATTGTGGGCTAGCTTGGAGCAACCTTGGCCTCATGATCCTCTCTAATAGGTGGGATAGATGATGATCTTAAAGCACCACAAAACTTCGTGGCCATTCTAATCACAATGCATGCATCATCTCTCATTGCCCCCTTTTTGCTTTGAATGTCCAACCTAAAGACCAAGCTTTGTTTTGGTTGCAATTTGCATTGTTAGGGCCACTAACTCAATATGTTCTTCCTGACATCAAACAATGGACCTATGGCGTTTTTCACTCGTAATTAAGGCATAATCCTTGTTGACAATAGGCAGAGGATTTATGCTCAATATTTGAGATTGAAACGTTCCAAAGACGGCATTATCCAACGTCAGAAGGAATTGGTACAACTTCTCCTCATCAAGCTTGTGAAGGAATTCACATGCTATTCCATAAGTACAATTTAGGACCTTGAATAGCTATTGAGCACATCCCATAATCACTTCAATTTTGTAGAATAAGACATAATAGTCGTGCCTTATTATTAGAGAGAAGTGATTTAATTTAATAATTATTAATAAATATAATTTGAATTTAAAATATCTTAAAATATGTAAAATTTAAATAAAAATTTAATAATTAAAAATATATTTAAAATAAATATTAATTTATAAATAAAAACTTAATTATTAAATTATTTATTTAAATAAAATATAATAATTTTCATTGATGATTTATTAATAAATATCATATAAGAGATTAAAATAAAATTATTATTTATTTATTTATTTATAAAAAATTTATCTTTAAGTTTTATCTAATATATAATTATTAGATGTTAACAATCAAACATAATTTTATTTTTATTTAAAAAAATGAAAACTAAAAATTACATTAAAAATACAAGAAAAACCAACTAATTATGGAGATTACAGGAATTACTGAAACAAACTCAACTACTTTCTAATGACTAGGAACAACGGAAACAAACTCAACTACTTCCAATAAAAGTAAGCACTATTAAACAAACTAGCAGTATACTCGGTCAATTAAAATCTCAACTGATGTTGGTAATTCTAACACTCCTCCTCGACATCAGCTTCCAATCTTTTTACCATGCCAAGTTAACGAAATAAGCTTTCTAACTTATTGCTACTTAAGCCTTTTGTAAACAAGTCTACAACTTGGATAGTTGTGTCAATATGCTTCATTTCAATTTCTTCTTATAAAACTTTTTCCCTGACAAAATGATAATGCACCTTTGCATGTTTGGTTCTAGCTTGAAAAATTAGATTTTTTGCTAAACGTATTGCTAATTGGTTATCGCAATATAGAGTTATTGAATAGTCTACTAGATGATGTAGATACTTTAGCAATTGTATAAGACAAGCGCTTTCATGACTGTCTGAATTCAGGTTCCCCTATAGGAATATTCAGAAAAGCTTCTCGATAGATTTGATAACCCCTTTAGCTAGAGAAATATTAGAGGACCAATAGACATGAAGGGAATTCAGTATTGCTTTTATGAGTTATAGCTTCCCTCCAAAAGAGAGCACTATGTTCGACGACATACCCAATCTTCTCTATATCTTATTAATCAATGGCTGACATTCCAAATATTGTATTCGTTTGTGATTATGGGAAGTCCCAGATAGGTCAATGGAGTAGGTTTCCTGTACATTCCTGTTAATTGTGAGATTTTACTCTCCATTATATTTGCACCTGAAGCTAAAATATACTGGCTTTTGGAGAAGTTAATCTCTAGGAGCTGATAGATCCCTAAATTCAGACAAAGTAGACATGAGTAGCTCAATATACTTACCATGAGCCTTAGATAAAAGCAGTAGGTCATCCGCAAAGCATAAATTGATCAGCCCTACCTTTTTACCTTTAGAGTGAAATTTAAAGGACTTATTATTTCCCACTTTTTGTCGGATTAACAGACTAAGGACCTCAATGTTAATAATAAAGAGATAAGGGGAGATAGGTCTCTCTGTCTTAGCCCCCTTACACCCCTAAATGAGTTTGTCAAAGTGCCATTAACTAAGATGAAGTAAGTCAGAGAGGTTATACATGCCTTAACCTAAGTGACAAATACCTATGGGAACCCTAAGAGTCTTAGAGTCCTTAAGATAAAGTCATATTCTATATGATCAAAGGCTTTCTTGAAATGGACCTTTAGGATATAGTTAAGAGGACTATTTTCCCTTTCGTACCCTTTCATTAACTCCTGTACAATGGAAAAATTATCACCAATGTTTCTACCTTGTAGGCAAACACTCTGATTATCATAAATTACAAAATCCAGTACCAATTTCAGCCTATTATCTAAGATTTTGGAGATAATTTTATAGAGAAAATTGGTGCATGCAATAGGCCTATAGTCATCCAATGTAGAGGAACAAGAAATTTTTAGAATCAAACAGATATAGATTTTGCTTCAATAGAATCCCATTAAAGAAGAATTCCTTTACAGCTTCTTTGACCATAGGCCCAATATCTTACTATGTCTTCTGAAAGAAAAAACCATTAAAACCATCAAGACTAGCGGACTTATTCGGATGCATCTGAAACATCACCTCTTTTATTTCTTTATCTACTAGTTTGATGAGAGTAGCTGTGTGTTCCTGAGTGATTTTTTTCTGAATGAAGAAGTCAAGAGTAGTTGAATTAGTAAAAGTCCAATAGTGTCTATAGAAACTCCTAAAATATCTCTTTGCTTCATGAAGAAGATCCTCTTAGCGTGAAATTTCCTTCCCATCTTGTAGTTTTAGAGAGCAAATTTTATTAGCATTCCTTCTAGCTAAAACTGAATTGAAAAAGAATTTTGTACACCTTTCGCCACCTTTTAGCCAATTAACTTTGACTCTTTGCTCCATTAAACTATCGTGATCCTTTGCCTTATAGAGATAAGACATTAGTAGGGACTTCTCAGCATTCAGTAGCCTAACATTGGTCAGGTCCCTTTGAAGTTGCTATTGAACCATTTGCAGTTCCTCCCTAGCTAAGGTAACTACTTTCTGAGTGGAGCAAGGTCTTCTAGTCATTAAAAGTTTCATCTCCCTTTTGATGGCCTTCAACTTCTGAACACATACAAACTGAAGGGTACCTTCAACCATAAATCCCAATCCTTTATGCAATGCCTCAGTAAATCCCTCATCATCAATCAATAAGTTGTTAAAACTAAATGGTCCTTTTTGACCCAGATTGTGTGCTAAATTTTCAATTTGCATAGGCATATAATCTGAGAATAAGGGATCTATAAAGGAAGTTACTATTCGGTAACTGTGTAATCCAGTCTTGATTCACCAAAGTCTAATCAAGTTTTTTCTTTAGAGCTTATCTTCCCTTCTGCTTATTACTCTAAGTATAGAAGTGCCCTTGAGAGTTTAGATCAAAGATACCTAGCTGACCCACACAATCATTGAAATCAGTAGAGAAATTAGTCAACTTGAAGTTACCTTCAGCTTCCATTCTGTGTAGTGTAGAATTGAAATCTCCATAGAGAAGCCATGGCTCATTAACCGAATTTTGAAATTGGATTAAACTATCCCATAACTATCTCCTTTGGAAAGCATGATTAGAGCCATAGATAAAAGAGACAAATATGTCAACATTAACCTGAAAGAGGTTAATTTCAAATGTATAACTTGCATCCCTATAGCAAAGACTTAAATATCACTAAAGAAGGATCATAACCGATAATGATTCTCCCATACTTATGAGCTTAATGGTTAGAGATAAATTTTCATTTTAAACCCAACTTATTTAGAAATTTAAGATTTTCATATCTAATTTTAGTTTCCAAAAGAACAAAAATCCATGGATTTGTGTTATAAACAAAATGCCTTAAAGCCAAAAGCATTTTTGGGCAGTTGATCCCCCTCACATTCCATGCTAAGATCTTTATTATTTAAATAAAGTTGATTTTGAAGCTCTTCCTTCTGCTCCTGTGAGTTTTCTTTTTAGCAACGGCTAGAAATTCACTAATAGTAGGATGTTCCTCCCTATTTTCTGTATTAGATCCATTCCTTTCTTATAGATCAGGACCATTAGGGTTAACCCCATTGTTTGTTGAAGGATCAGTTGACAATTGCTCCATATTTGGATAAGCCACATTAACCTCTTTTCCATTATCGTCAGCAGTAACTGTAACAACATCTCCTTCCCTTAAATCACTTATACTCTTTTCTCTCCCTACATCATTTATCATCTCTGCTCTTTCCCTATCTCCTTCTAGTTCATTCTTTCCTTGATCAACTTCAGGTGTAGGCATAGAACTGGTTTCCTCATTCGGACTTACTTCAAAATTTGTGAGTCCAACTCCCATCAATTCCTCATAGTCACCTTGAAGGAAAATCTTACCCGTAGGTATCCATTTTTTACCTTAAGCAGAAAGGGATGGCTTCTATTGATATTGAACTAGCACATTATCCTCATAAAAGGAGTCATCAAGCCCTAATCGCATAATAGGTATAGATTCTGGTAAGTTGGACATATCCATATTAATGCATATTCTAGCATACCCCAACCTCCTTCGATTTGCTATATTTTCATCTAAACAAAGAAGTTTATGTAAAAACTAGCAATCATACTCAGTCCTTTAGTTATCCAATATTCAAAATGGACATTAAAGAGGTTTACCTATATAAGGACTAGTCTCCTTTCCCTAAAATTCATATGAAAACGTGAATGCCATGGCTATAAGAATAGTAGGTAATTTGCAACATGCCATGGCCCTTCTTCTACTACTTGTAAAGCTTGACTTTTTGAGGAGAACATAAACAAAATGTATTTTTCTTCTACAATAACAGCCTCCTTGTTGGGACCCCACCCCTGAAAGTCACGTGCCTGACATCCTAAGTGACATCTGGACACGCATCCCATAAGGGTGGCATCCCCACACTGGACCATCATAAAAAAACTCACTTTTTGTATTTTCGAACAGATTTTGGGAAAACTCAAATTTGAATTTCAATTGGACTTCTTCAGAACATTTGTTCCCCATTGTCGTAAATCTCTAATGACAGAAAAATCATTCAATTTGGTTCAAAAATATGAAAGTTATAGCTCAAACATTTTTGGACTATTTTTGCACTGAAACATTACACTATACCCAACTTCACTCCAGAAATTGAAAGTCCTAAGGACTGAATTAAAATTCGATTCCTTTAGATAATTTGTAACTCTATGTCTCTAGCTTATTTAAAAATAATAATCATCTCATTTAAAGCTCTACAGATCAAGATATCATCAAAATACGGAAGTATGCTCAACAAAAATATCCAACTCACACTCTTCCAACCAATCCTCTCACTTTGATTCTATCAATCTTTTTCTAATCAATACCAAAAGCTATAAAATTTAATGGAAAGGTAGAGAAATGTATTATGAATCCAATGCTTCACAAATCAAGTCATTTGAAGGTCGGACGACAAAGTTATGATCAAAAGAGTGAGAGGAGTTCAGGTTTGGGAACACCAGCAAAGTCACGATCACAACTAGTCTCGACCATGACTTGCGGCACAGCCGCAAAGTCGCGATTGCGGCTCTGCGCGAAAGACAGCAAAGTCGTGATCGCGACTTGCTTCTTCCTCCTTTGTTTTTCTTCCTTAGACCTGTGTTAGAAAAAAAGCATAACTTTCACTACAAGTATTCGATTAAGATCCTTCGAAAACCGTTTTAAAGAAGACTTCTAGATCTACAACTTCCATGCAGACCTGGAAAATAAAATTTGCCTGCAAAAGGGTCAAAAGTTCAAACCAAAGCAATTGTCCTGAAAGTCCATCCTAGACAACATCCCAAACTTATAATAATCATATCTCTCAACTCCAATGTCCAAAAATTTCATACTATATATCATTGGAAAGCTAGAAAAATAATCTACAATTTCCAAGAAGGCAACTTTATCCAATTCAGCCTAGATCAATACAGTATTTCCCTCGAAGCCAGAACACAAATTCTCACCCTTATGAAAAACTTGAAAAATACAACGAACAAATTTGACATACGATCAGCAAAACATGAACATACTTCATTAACATCAAAATATAAGAGTTTTTACAAAGCTTTAGTGGGCATTTTCAGTCACAATACATCAAAATCTCAAAATGCCCAAAATACAAAAAGATACATGAACACTAATTTGCTTAAAATGCAACTAAAGCCTTGTGGTTACAAATCTAGCTTAGACACAAAAGATACAAATTTTGGAGTGATGCCTTGATTTTCTTTCACTCGATCTTATTTTTTTCACCTGAAGATGGGACGAAAAGGGGTTGAGCTTAAAAGCTCGTAGGTAACATGTTTATAACGAATAACAAGCAAAACCATTTTAAACATTCATTGTCACAGAACAATTCTTATTGAATCATAAAACACATGGTTCTTAAATTTTCAACCAAATTCACAATAAAACAAATCATGTATGCATC
>JANQAP020320347.1:0-17631 GCA_026874005.2 Erythroxylum coriaceum | reverse complement strand
GAATTATTATAAGCAAACTCAATCAAAGGTAGATGTTCATCCTATGAGCCTTTGAAGTCCATAACACAAGCTCTTAACATTACCTCCAGTGTCCTTATTGTCCTCTCTGCTTGGCCATCAATCTGTGGGTGGAAAGTTGTGCTAAAATGCAACTTGGTTCCTAAAGCCTCTTGCAAACTTTCCCAAAATTTGGAGTGAATCTGGAATCTCTATCTGAAACTATGGAACTCGAAATTCCATGAAATCTGATTATTTCATCTACGTATGTCTTGGTTAAGGCATTCAAAGAATCGGTTTGTCTAATTGGCAAGAAATGTGCTGACTTGGTTAGCCTATCAACAATCACCCATATTGCGTCATACTTCCTACTGGTCCTTAGTAATCCCATCAAGAAATCTATGGTAATCTTCTCTCACTTCAATTCCGGAGTAGACAAAGGATTAAGCTTACCGGTGGGTGCTTGATGTTCCACTTTAACTTATTGGCATACCAAACATTTTTTAGTATATTCGGCAACATCTTTCTCCATTCCTCTCCACCAAAAGTGCTCATTTAAATCTCTATACATTCTTGTACTCTCTGGATGCATTGCATATGGAGCATTGTGTGCCTTATCAAGAATTTCATCCTTTAACTCTTGTATATCCAGAATACATAATCTGCTGCCTACCGCCATCGATCCATCTTCTCTTATTACTATTTTAGAGGGCTTACCATTTTAAATTTCTTCTCTAAGCTTGCTCAAGTATTCATCTTGTTCCTACAATGCCTTAATCTTCTCATTCAATACTGGCCTTATTCTAAACTTAGCCAATATACTAACAGATTCGGCTTCCCTCAATGTCACCTTTAGTTTAGCTAATTCCTTCAACAATGGAAGGTATACTGTCTTCACATGTGCCATAGTAGATTTCCTACCCAGTGCATCCGCTACTACATTAGCTTTCCCCGGGTGGTAATCGATCATTAAGTCATAATCCTTCAGTAGTTCTAATTCTTTGCCTCAATGTCACCTTTAGTTTAGCTAATTCCTTAATGATCTGTTAGTATATTGGCTCCCCTCAATGGAAGGTATATTGTCTTCACATGTGCCATAGTAGATTTCCTACCCAGTGCATCCGCTACTACATTAGCTTTCCCCGGGTGGTAATCGATCATTAAGTCATAATCCTTCAATAGTTTTAACCACCTTCTTTGCCTCAAATTTAACTCTTTTTAGCTCTTCAAATATTTCAGGCTCTTGTGGTATGTAAATACCCTGGTGGTGACTCCATATAAGTAATGTCTCCATATTTTCAATGTAAAGATTATGGCAGCCAACTCCAAGTCATGTGTGGGATAATTCATCTCATAAGATTTTAATTACCTGGAAGCATAAGCAATCACTTTATCTCCTTGCATCAACACACATCCCAATCTTTTCATCGAGGCATCATTATATACTATGTATCCATCACTACTAGAAGGCAAAGTCAGAATGGTACAGTTGTGAGCCTATTCTTCAACTCCTTAAAGCTCTTCTCACATTCTTTTGTCCATAGAAACTTCTGACTCGTCCTTGTCAATTTGGTGAGTGGGGCTGCTATCATGAAAAAGCCTTCTAAAAATCTTCTGTAATAACCAGCTAAACCCAAGAAACTCCTCACTTTTGTTACATTCTTAGGTGCTTCCCATTTAACTATAACTTCTATTTTCCTCGGATCCATGTGTACTCCTTTTTCTGAAATCACATATCCAAGAAACACCACTTCCTTTATCCAAAATTCACATTTATCAAATTTGGCATACAACTTTTTCTTTTTGATTGTCTTTAAGGCAATCCTTAAGTGTTTTTCATGCTCCTTATCACTCTTGGAATAAACCAATATATCATCACTAAAGACTATGATAAATTGATCTAAGAAAGATCTGAAGACTCTATTCATTAAGTCCATTAAGGTTATAGGGGCATTATTTAATTCAAAGGGCATAACTAAAAACTCAAAATGCCCATATGGTGTTCTGAAAGCAGTCTTCGATATATCAAACTCCTTTATTCTCAATTAATGATAACCTAATCTCAAGTCTATCTTAGAGAAGACTTCTGCTCCTTACAATTGATCAAACAAATCATCTATGCGTGGAAGAGAATATCTATTCTTGATAGTGACATTATTGAGCTTTCTATAGTCTACACACATCCTCAAGGACCTGTCTTTCTTCTTCACAAAAAGAACCGGAGCTCTCTAAGGCGAAGAGCTAGGCCTAATAAAACCTTTCTCCCATAGCTCTTCTAACTGCTCTTTAAGCTCCTTCAATTTTGACAGAGCCTTTCTATAAGGGGAAATTGATATTAGTGCGGTACCTGAAAAAAGCTCTATGGTGAACTCAATCTCTCTAGGCAGTGGTAGTCCTGGTAATTCCTCTAGAAAGACATATGGAAATTCCTTGACCACAGGAATATATTCTAATTTTCCACCATCTACCTTCATATCTATCACATATGCCAAGAATGCTTCACATCCTTTCCTCATCATTTTCTCTACTATTAAAGCCGAAATAAGTCTGAGTGGGCTTGCTTTCCTATCTCCCACAAACTTCACCTTTTCCCCTTTGTCTAACTCAAACTCTATTGTCTTTTGTTTGCAATTCAAATTGGCATTATATTTTTCTAAAGTATCCATGCCCAAAATCACATCTAATCCCTTCATCTTCAATGGCATTAAATCCACCACTAATTTTACTTCACCAATGTATATTTTGCACTCTCGATAAATATGAATAATAATGATATACTAGCCAATCGGGTTACTAACCATCAAAGGACTATCTAATAGACTCAAATTTCTACCATGCACAATCATACTTGATGAAATAAATGAGTGGGTAGACCGCGAATCAATCAAAATAATAATATCATCATTAAACAATTTAACCATACCAATCATGACCTTTAGGGTTGCTTCTGCTTCCTCTCTCGTTATTGCAAATACCCAAACTAGTGCTTGCCCCTCAGTCTTCTTAGAGGATTCACTTTTTTAGCTGCACTAAAACTGCCCAATTCAGTTATAGACTCGACTCCCACAATCTTAACCCTTTTTGGAGCTTGCATATGAGTTCCCTCCTATCTGGCATATTGCAGACACTCTCTAGCTATGTGTCCTTTTTCTCCACAGTTGAAACAAGCTCCAATCAGGTTATAGCATTCCCCTTTATGGAATTTGCCACAATGATCACATTTGGGAATGGATAGCCTATCCCCCTCTCCTTTTCTATTACTTCCAATAGTTGAGGCTTAATGAGACATGGTTCTTGTCAGTTTGGTCCTGTTTGCACCACTACTTCTAACCTCAAACAGTGTGGGGAAAGTCCTAGCACTCCTTTCTGGCATAAGAGCACTACCTCCCCTTATGAGCTGTTCTCTTCCTTTCCTCTTTCTATTCATTACACTCTTTATATTTTCCACATTCTTAACCCTTAAAGCAGCTACTACCAGCTGTTGGAAGTCACAAAAATTTTGCACCACCACTTTTGCTTTGATGGCCAAATGCAATCTCACTTCAAACCTTCGGCACTTAGCTGCTTCGCTCATAACCATCTCAGCTGCGTATCGAGACAATTGTGTAAATCTCTGCTCATATTCACTTACCGTCATCTCCCTCTGGGTGAGACTCAAAAACTCCCTTTGCTTCTACTGGATATACACCTCAGACAGATATTTCTTCTTATTAGCAGCTTGGAAATCCTTCCATGTCAACACTAGTGGTTTTATCTGACTTCTTGGTACACTTTCCCACCAATGCAAGGCATCTCTCTATAGCAGACTTGCAGCATACACTACCCTTTCATCATCCTCACAGTCCATCTGTTCCAATATTCTTTCTATCTTCCTCCACCAAGTTTCAGCTTCCTTTGGATCATTTGTTCTATAAAAGTCCACTGCGCCATATCTCCTCAACTTATAAAATTATCTCCCTTTCTTAGCTGGGGCTGGGTAGAAGTTGATAACATCTGACCCATGTCCTAGACAAAAGCCTAAACAAAGGCTTGGAATAGTCTAGGATCAAAAGGATTAGGCACTTACTCAAGAGGAAGAGATGACTCAAGCATTTATGGTCAAAAGGGCTCACTATCCTACCCTACGGTCCTCAACAATCATTGGGGCTCTCGACTCATCAACACCCTCCTCTCTTGGTGGAGAATCAGGTGCGGCAGATTCTTGCAAAACTCCTCGTGTCCTTCTACGAGGTGGCATTTTACTCCTTCAATTTACATATTAACAATTGGTTTACATTTCATTTTAATCTTATTTCCTACATCTATGCTTGATATGCATATCACTCAATGTAATCCATCAATTCAACACTGCAAACAATTAACTCAGCGATGCAAACAATTTATCACACATCACAATAATCCATAATACAACATATTCTAAGCCTATAAATCCTTGAAAACTGTGGGCTATGATACTAAAGATGTTGGGCCCGGGTCTCGATTACAATATTTCCTGGTGATAGTACGCTAGGGTTAGGTGACTAAAAAAAATAAAAAGAAGTCACAATTAACATCTAACAATAAAAGAAGTCACGGTTGGGAGTAAAACAAATAAATGAACCTTTAATAATAAATGAAGTCACGGTGGTGACTTAATAAAGGGTATTAATAATAATAAAAAGGAAAAAGTCACGGTCGTGACTTAAAAGGTCACGACCATGCAAGAGTCATAGTCATGCTTCTTAATGGAAACGTTGTGCACGATCGTGCATGAAGGGCTCAGGCACGATCTCGTGCACTCCCTTTTAAAAATGAGGGTCAAATATGATCGTGCATATGCACGATTGTGCAACCCTATTAAACAAGGGGTTGATCACGATCGTGCACCTCTGGTGCACACACATACTTGTAAAGCTCATATATCTCAATTCTAATGTCCAAAAATACAAACTTTATGTCGTTGTATAGCTAAGAGAATACGTTACAAATTTTATGCAGACAACTTTGTCTAATTCTACCTACATCAATATAGTTTATTTGTGGAAGTCAGGACACAATTTATGTCCCCCTTTGTCTCTACTTCCTATTATACATTTTCACAAAACCAAAAGACCCAAATCCAACAAGCACAAGTCATACATACAAAACTCCTAACATAACAGACTCCTAACATAACCATTTATTTAAGAACAATCTATCCAAAAGCCATCAAACAACTCACAATTTTATTCCTAACCGAAATTAACAACTTAACAGAGTAGAAAATTTGAACATGTACAAAGGAAAATTCATCAACTCTTTCGTTCATTTCTCAAACAAAACAGAGTGTGTACATTGCTTTAACTACATATAAAGGGTCGCAACAGTGGCATAATACAAAACAAATAAGAATGCTCATGTTTGATGTGCTTTTAAGCTACCAAAAGTATCTGAACTAATTTAGTTACAAGAGATAAGTTTCTTGGGGATTTGTTGAAGTTTGCAAAGTTCAATGATCTGCTTTTTCTACACCTGAGGAGTGGAAATAATGGGGTGAGCTGCGAAGCTCAGTGGCTAATACGTTTATAGTCATTGGTGATGAACCATACATATAACCAAGCATAGATATATTTTTATGTTACATTTGAATCTAACAATAAGATTATCCATAGTTCAAGCTTATAAACAAACATGGTATAATATAAATCAAATCATTTTTTTTCAATTATCAAAACATAGCATTTAATCGCATCACATGCTTAACAATTCAAAGCGAAATGCATACATATAATGGCTTGAGAGAATCCCATGGAACGAAATGACGAAACTGAAGTTTACACCATAAACGAAATGAGTCCGTTTCTTGGGAGCTCATATGCCACAAGCGGGCAGTTGGGAGAAGGCTTTAAATCAACATGCACATAACGAACAAAATGGTATCTCTCTTATCCACACATAAGCAAATTTCGATGCTCACACATTTCATTACATATTCATTCTTTCATGCGTTTTGCACTTTTTTGTTTTTCATCAATACAAAATGCAGCAAAATCTTTCAGGCATAACAAGTTAACAAATCACAGTGCATTTTTCTCACATTCACAATGATTCAAAGTCTAGCTAATAAGCATACATACAAGCAAATAAATCAGCCCATCATCATAACAACTATAAATGTATTACCCACCTAATTAATAATAACTCTAACTCAAGTTCGCCTTTCCTCTTGCTCTTGGCTTTTGATTTTCTTGATTCTCTTCAAACAAGCAAACTTTCATTCAAAATAATATACTATAGAAAATCCCTAAAGCTCTAATATCCAAAAATAAGCTTAGACTTAACCTACTCATGATTTATCTAAGTTAGCATACCTTTAAAATTCTAGTTAAAAATCCATGAAAATCTAAGAAAATGGATTTTTTGGTTCTCTTCTTTCTCCCTTCATGTTCAGCACACAAAAACACATTTTTTTCTAGTTCCTTCTTCTACCAAAGTAAGAAGAATAGATAGAGAATACCTAAAAACTTAGCTGAACCTTTTCCTTCCTCTTCTTTCTCCTTTCTCTTTCTTTCCTTCTTCTTTTCTATTTCAGTTTCTGCTCCTCTTCTTTAAGTTTCTTCTAGGTATTCTTTCTTTCTTCCTTACTTTTCCAGCACGTCTCTCACACACTCTTCATTTACTTTTTCTTTTATTAATTTAAGACAACTTTAGTCTTTCCAAGCTTACCCTTCATATTTAACTTAGTGCCAACTTACTCCGTAACTTAATTCTAACATTTCCATTTAATCCATGCAAACATATATAAATAAAACATATTCATAACTAAACTCCAAAAATTTCTAATTTAAGATTTTTAATTTATGTTCATGCTTGCTAATTTATTAGAATAAATTCTAAGAAAATTTAGGGTCCAACATTAAGACTTTGTTTATTGATGTTATCATGAAAATTACTTTTTTAATTTGTATAATTACTACAAATTAAGACAACTCCTTGTATAATTTACAAGGGTTCATCTTAACATTAAACAAGATTTATAAAGGGTTACTTTTAATATGTGAAAAAGTAAGACAATTATAAGAGTTCCTTTGTACTCAGAAAAGATGCTCTATATAGGAATCCTCTTCAGCCATTAAAGGAAAAGGACAATATGTTCTTGATTGAAACTTAGGGATTGGGCATAGGATAAGGATTGCATGGCTGAACCACTATAATAACGTGTGTTCATTATCATGTCCAATTTCATATAGTTTGTGTTATGATTTCATTTCGAAAGAACAATACAATACTTTAATTTACATTAATATAATGAAACATTGTCTTTATTTATCATACAACCATATGGTCATTTGAATCAATAATAAGCTTACATATGGAAAACATTCATATAGTAACATTCATATTTCGTTAATGGATAAAAAATTTATACAGAAAATCATGGTCATAACAAGGCAAGAGTAAATAGTGGGGTTTACATATAGGGAGAATTGATGGATTACTATGGTAAAATTATTGAGATACTTGAAATTGAGTACTCTACATTGCCAATAAAGTAGAGTGTGATATTTAAGTGTGACTGGTTTGATCCAACTCCCAATGTTGGTACAAAAGTGCACAATCAATACAATCTAGTTGACATCAACCAGCAAAGAAGATTTAAACAATTTGAACCTTTCGTGTTGGCGATGTAAGCGATCCAGGTGTATTATGTTCCTTTTCCCAGCTTACGACGAGATAAGTCAGATTGATTGGCCGTTTGCAAAGTTAAACCTAAAGGTTTTTTTAATTACATGGAAAAGGAGAAAATAAGATAATTGAAAGTGAAGCGATTCAAGAAGATGTTTATGAAATAAATGCATGTGTTACATTTGACGAGAATGAACCTTTGAACGATACAAATAATGAAGATGTTGAAATTTCATCTGGAGAGGATGAGGAGGGCGAGAGATTTGAAGAGTAGCCTGAGTTTGATTCTAATTCTTTAGAAAAAGAAGATGATGATAATTTTGATTTACAATTAAGTGATCATGATAGCGATTAATTTGTATTTGTAATAGAATATTATATGAAATAATCTATTATTGCATCAACAATATATTATTATATGTTGAATTTATATTGTTCTATTACTAGAATATTCAATAAAATGTGAATTTTAGGTTAAAAATATTCCACAAAAGAGAAAACAAGATATGATGCGGCCAAGGATCAGGTTACCACAATTTCCAGGTGAAGCATCATCTTCTGCAGATACTACAGAATCTAGACTTCCACCTACTCTACATCTAGATGAGGCATCACCTTCTCGACTTGCAATCCCTGTACAGCCACCTTCTGTACCTGATGCTACACCATCCTGCCCTGCAACACCATCCACCTTTTCTCCTTCATCCACCACCCCTATACCGACAGAGATATCAGGGGTAAACGTTGCGGATGAAGGATGCGGCCTTCAGCCTGGAGTTAAGGGAGTTGATGGAAGAACTTACATCACAATTGTCAATAATTTGTGAGTGAAAATAAATGAAACACTATAGGTTTATAATGAAGTTATAGGTTTTAATTTGAAAATGATCTAAAATTGCTTTTATATTAGATTGGTTCCTTCTGGAACATGCTCAAGCATTCAAGTTCAAAGAGAAGATTGATCTTGAGGGTTATATATGGAAGAATATCTCTCAGGAGACAAAGGATTTTTATTATCAGGAGTTTGAGGTACAAAAAATATATTATGTTCTATTTTTATCTAATTTATTTTATACATTAATTAGATAAATATTGTAGGTTATAAGTAATGGTATGTTTTTCTTTTTTCAGAAAGAATTTTTTTAAGATTCCAAATTTGACACGGTTATTTATAAAGTATGAAAGAGGCGAGCTCGTACACATTATAGATATTTTCTTGGTGCGATACGCGAGACTGGTGTACAACCTCCTTATATAGCTGAAGAAATATGGAGTCATTGGTAGTAGTATTGGACATCACCCGAGGCAATGTCCATTTCAGAGCACAGTTTTGCAAATAGACATGGAGGACCAAAGGGAGAGAGTCTTCTCGTACACACTGGAGGATCTATTACCTACTGGAGCATGCAGAGAAACTTGTAAGTATTTACACTTTACACTTATATTCTAATTTTTTTACTTTTACGTATGAAATTTGCTTTCAATTTAATTTGATGTGTGAATTTTGGAATGAAAATTTATGTGTATTATGAAGAATGATAATGTTATAAATGTCTGGTGCCATATATGGCTGTATTATTGAGTTATTTTCTTTGTTCAACAGGGGCTAAACATCATAAAAATAGACAAAACTCTACTGAAGTTTTTGTAAATTGTAGTTCACTTATAACATTTTATTCTGATGTAGGAAAAGTATATAGACAGGAAGCCTACACTCCGTCAGCTCCTTTTGCACACTCACACTAAAAAGCATGATGGTGTGACCTTCATCAACACCTAATGTAGAGAACTTAATGTATGTGAAGTTTATGCTTTAATATTAATTCTTAATAATTATCACTTATTAATATAAACATTGGCTCCTAATAGGACCAAATACAAGAAAGCATTTAACAACAATCTCAGCACTTTAAAACTATTGATGAGAGTCAAACATATCTTGATGCAGTGGGTGGTAGGAACTGTCGCGGAAGGATTTTCGACTTAGGTTTATTTGTGAACACATGCTATTCGCAATCTTTAACATCTAGTATAGTTGTATCTAGTAGGCGGTCGACATTTAATGAGAGAGTCGTTTAGCTTGAGAGCACAGTACAAACACTGGCAACTCAGTTGCAACAATTGATGGAGTACATAGCCCAGCTCCGTAATGAGATGGATGAGTTGAAAGGGAGGGGCAGCACCTCATCGCAGCAGTCAGAGCATCCGCATTCACCAATTACATAGCTTAGTTGTACCTACTCTCAAATCATTTTGTATGAATTAAATATTTATTGTTGTAGATAATAATTTTTTATTATCAATTAAGATAATTTTTACTTTATATTATCAATCAACATACTGTCTAGATAAATAAAATGTAGAAAAAAATAAAAATATTATCAATAGATAACTGTAGAAATTAATTATCAATCATAAGTTTATCAATCAAAATTAAATATACAAATCAAATGTAGAAAAAATTAAAGAAACAATATCGCTGCATTTACCGACGGATATAGTATTTAGTAGTAAACTTACCGTCAGTAAATATGTCGGTAAATTTACTAACGGAACACAACTTACCATTGCTACATTTTCAGATGGATTTCCAAAATTTTGACCGTGGCTAAATTTATCGACGATCATACAAAATATGTCGTTAAATTTACCGACAGCACAAAAGTTACCTCGCTAAATATGGAGATGGAATAGAAATTTTCTATCGGCAAATTAATGATGGAATATTTCTATTTTCACTAAATATTACCTGTGGCCATTTCTCCAACGACTCATGCCGTTGATAATTTCTGTTGTCAACTTCGATTGTCAACAGAAAACCTACTCATGTCGTTAGTAAAAAGAATAATTGTGTGACATTTTTGCCTATACACGATATGATAGAGATCATATATATTTATAGTTCATGCTTATGAGTTGTCACGACCCTAACCTTGGACCGTGACCGACGCTAAAGGAGCAGTAAACTCAAGATTTATTAGACCTTTAGCAAGCCTAAAATACCGTTAAATCCCTATATCCATAATAAAGATGAGATTTCACAATGATCAAACTCGTACTTATAACAATCAAACAGTTTTAACAATATCCAATCCTCAATATGCTACAATGTTGAGATAGTTAATACAAGGAAAATCTAACATATACAAGACTACTGCGGCTCTAAAGTCAAAGGTCACCAACAAACATACATTGAATCACTGAAGAGGAAGAAGACTGACGAAGTACCCTATTAAAAAAGATCTGAAAAGAAGATCCTGAAAAAATATTTGAGGGGAGTTAGACGTCGTTAAGGGAATTAATACTAAGGTTATATTATGCACTCCTAAGGGTTTCAAATGATACATATATGTATATATTTATAATGTATTATATCTGTAAATGCAATTTCACATCATAATGATTTTTGTTCATAAATATGCATGCATTTCCCATGTCAATATCATGCCACATAATCATCACAATCACAAATCACAAATAATAGTGGAGGAATGATGAAGGACCCTATGACATGGCATTTACCCATAAACTATAGCCATAGGGGCTCTCTTGTTCCAAACGGGTCACTTGGTCCAAATGTAGTGAACTGTGATTCGAGAGCCACAGTCAACCGAACTGCCATAACCTCACTAGCATATGATTATCGTCCGAGGATAAGCTCAACCGAATTGCCCCAACCATGTCATATCTCAATCAATGGATCCATCAATGGATCAAATACCAACTCAAATCCATAGTCAACCAATTGACTCATTGTGTGCACATCCTGATGATGCCCACTAGGTAGCTCATGCCACAACAATCCTCCAGATCATCACATAACAAGCTACGCATAACATTGCACAACAAAAATATGTATACATGTGTCAATTCATATGTATGAGTATCATACATACATATGATAATGATGGTGATTTCATGATGAATATGAAAATAAATTCTAATGCATGCTCATAACCATGAATATTAACTCACAGGTAGAATGCACTCCTTCATGCTGAACCTATTGTCTCGAAGTGGAGGGTTTTGCTCCTGATTGATCTATAGAAAGAAAAATAAGAATGATCATTAAGATTTAAAAGCAAAACCAATTTTAGATACTTCAAGAATAAGACCATGACATAATACTAAAGAGCTTTATTTACGATTAGCCTACTGAAAATTCGATTGAGATTTTCCTGTAAAACAGACTTTTTCCTTTTGAAAACAGTTCATTCCTGCAATAAAAATATACTTATGTATCCATCAGTACCCACAGCTCAATTTGGTCCTCCAAACTAAATGTTCATACCCAATTGAGTCCAAATTTACTTCACAAAATTCATAATAAATCCAATTCATAATTAGGTATACCAATTATAACCCAAACATCCTCATTTGTATTCAATACATCCAAATAGTCTCAATTCTAATCAATAACGACTCTATTTAATCAAGTTCATGCATTTCTATAAAAACATAACCTTTTGCAAATTTTTATCTCACAAAATATGAAGAATTTTAAGATATTTCTTTTATAAAAATTGATCAACATAATATTTGAAAATTTTTAAAATTATTTCCAGCCATTTATAGGCTAGTCAAAAAAATCACCACTGTTACCAGAGCGTAAGGTACACGCACCACCGTCAGAGAGGTTGTGATCTTCATCACCCACCTAAAAATGATGAGCTCACCTCTAGGAATCTGGTGACATTAGTCCTACAACAAAACTCCTCCTGGTTTGCGAGAATCAAATGATTGAAGTGCTATTTCCTTTCATCGGTAAAATGAGTCTACCGGTGTCAAATTCCCCTATATTCCTACATTTTTAGGGTCGTGATGTGATGGTAGTGTTAGTTTTGCCCAGAAATGACTAGAAATAGGAGATTGGTGACTTCCCTAAATAAACCAAAATTTTCAATCGTGATTCTTCCAATTTTGGGTTGTTTTTGATTAAATAAGTTTAAAGGTTTGGTAAAGCATCCAGAGAGCTTTCCATACATTCCTTGATCACTAGAAATGGTGGTCAGATAGTGAAGATATGAGTGTCGAAAGTTGGAAGTGAATAGTAACCTATAAGGAAAAGAGTTTAAGAGAGAAATGAACTTAAGCTTTCTTAAGCTTAACTTATACTTTTATAGACTTTTCTCCTTATTGGTCCATTATAAGTGATTTAAAAAAAATTGGATCATTACATGAGTATTTGATACTGAATTCAACTTCAACATTAGTACAATGTTTAAGCTATGATAAGAAATAGATTGTTATATAAAAGTAGTTGATTCAGCCTTATACAAATAGTTTGTATCTATTGAATTAAGGGAGACTCATGCTTACTATAAATGGCAAGAATATCAAGTTAGATAATCTTGACTATCATATTCTTTCATATTGGTTAAATCAACATAATAAGAATCATAAATTCACATAAAATGATATATGTATCCTTTTGATTATAAATTGTATAAAACTTATGAACCTTGTTGGGTTAAAGAAAAACCAAATCAATCTTTGGTGAAAAGATGATGATGAAATTGAATTGTTAAATTTTATACATGTGAAATATTGATTTAAGTCTTTGAAAATTTCAAATTGTTTGCATCTAAATAGAAATTAAGCATTGAGAAGAGTTACTTGATTGTATTAGCTAATGCCAAACACCAAGCAAGATGGTTATCCTCCATTTTTGGTCTTTAACTAAAGGACCCCTTTCATTTACCTTAGATTTCCAATCACCACTAAAAGAATTACATTCAAATATAGTACTCCACCCTTGCAAAAGATTTAGAGAAGAATTTGTCTTTAATGTAACAAGTGCTTCTTCTATGCTAGGATGCTACAACTTATTAATTTTATCCTTAAATCTTTGCATATATTCTATTTCTCCCACATTTTCTTATCCTAGGGGTTGATTAAGTTCATTGAGAAGATGATGAGATGGTTCCTTTAGACTAAAGACCCAAACAAACTACCTTAGTTAAAGTAAGATAGTCTAAGATCTGTATGTTAAAGAAAGCAAGAGAGTGGGAGTTCACTCAATCTCCATCTCTAACAAAGTCCCAAAACAAGAAGAATCCAAGGAATCATGCATATCTAGCTAAGAATCACTTTAGGTTAAATGGATCTATAGTTACTTGTTGAAAGGAAAAAGTTTTAAAGAGGCAAGCAATAATTCCACTACTTAGTTTATGGACCAACAACCCAAGTTTACGAAACAACTTTATAGAGACATATCTTGTAAAATTGGGAATGACAAGTCTACTTCCTTTCGGTTAGATAACTGGATCAAATAAAATTAGGCCCTCTAAGTAGAACAAACATGATGCCTATTCTTCTCATCAAGCAATAAAATAAAAATATTTTATTTTTAACAAGTCTAATTGATAGCAGAAAGAAAGCAGCTCAATCATTTCAAATCCAAGGCTTCGTTGGAGGCAATCGGCTTGTATCAAGGGCTGATCGATTAATTCCATTTGGGCTGAAAAAATGGATTAGACTGCAAATAAATGGGTCAAGTGAGTTTGTTAAATTAGTATTTGTACGAGTCTAAACCTTGAAGGACGGGGAATTGCGAGAAATATAGTTGATGTATCTTATTCGTAATGTAGTAATAGACAATGGATAGAAAGATATTCATAAGATAAGGTGTTGTGTAAGGGTTTACTTTCTAAATGTAATTAAAATTGAGTATAAGATACTAACACTCATAAATTTTGAAATTACAGGTCCATAGGGGGATGCTAGTAAATTTAAATTTTAAACTTAAAGTTTCTGAAGCTTGCATGGGGGGAGAATAAATTAATAGTCAAGGTTTTTGTTTGCCTATTTTCTATCTTACACCTGAGAGTTTGTGTCTGAACTGTAGCGACACGTCGGACGGCGTAAGAACTCAAACACACGCCAATCTTGCATTAAGGATATGGTTCAACTCTCTGAATTCGTGAATTGAATTGAATTTAATATTTATTTAAATAATGTGGTCGAATACGATTGCTCTTACTTGCGTGTGTGATTAGAACATTGAGGCAGCCGCTGTGTTAAAAAGATAAAAATTATATTGTTTAAAATTAAAATTTAACTTTCAATGATGTGTGACGAGTACGTAGTGTCATCCACTGTCGGCTATAAAATAGCTCTTAGTTGTTAAAATGGAGTAGGAATCCAATGTCATCCCCTATCTATCCTCCATAAAATAACTTTAAATAATGGGTCGATGGTCCAACTAATAGCGAATTGAATTGAATTGAATTGAATACGTTGAACTGTAATATATTGTTTAAATAATGTTGTCGAGTTGACATCTAGAAAAAATAAAAATAATATTTTCTAAATTTAAATTTTAACTTTAAATAAAATGATCGAGTATGAATCCAAGTGTCATCCCCTGTGAATATAGCTGCGAGTGTGATTATAACATCTAGGCAGTCAAGAAAATAAAAATTATATTGTTTAAATTTAAATTTTAACTTTAAACAATGTGATCGTCCGAGTCTAAGTGTCATCCCTTACCCTTACGAAGATAGCTCTTAGTTGCGTGTGTGATTCTATCATCGAGTTAAATAATGTGGTAGATTTGGAAGTGTCATCCCCTGTCGAGTTAAAAATTGTATTGTTTAAAATTAATTAAAATTTATAACTCAACCTACGTTTAAGTTATGTTAACCTGGACTTGTTTTTTAATGCGAAGTCAATGCAAAGGTCCAAAGTTTCGGATGTTTTCCTACCCTGTTATTCCTTATTTTTAACATATCTCATCTATTTATTGTAATAAATTGAATGGTTGAGATTTTCAAAAAACAGAAGGAATAGGCATAGAGCATAGTGGAACAGAATATCTGTCCCAAAGTTACACCTTTCTTTATTCATGCAGTGTGTGCGGTGAATTTTGATGAATATTTTTTTGGACTTTGCTACGGGCTATTTTCATGAATCGGCTGTAAATGAAAATAAGTTGGTGTTTTATGGCTTTAACTGAAATTAATATATTACTTGAATTTGTTGAATT
This sequence comes from Erythroxylum coriaceum, assembly GCA_026874005.2. NCBI lineage: Eukaryota > Viridiplantae > Streptophyta > Magnoliopsida > Malpighiales > Erythroxylaceae > Erythroxylum > Erythroxylum coriaceum. The sequence goes on along the minus strand of JANQAP020320347.1, from coordinate 2,003 downwards.
TTTATTTTGACAACAACGGAAATACAAGATTTAGGATATGATAGAGAGACTGTTCATGATAAATGCATATATGGTACAAATTAATAACAATACAAAATATCAATAAAATTATGTTACTAAACGTATGAAATTATGTAATACAATATATATAGAACATAATTTTTTGACATATCAGTTTTACATATTTACTCTTTTAACCTACGTCACTTTTTTTAGTCATTGTTACATTTGTATGTGGATTTATTGAAAATAGTCTCTCTACTCTGTAGGATAAGGCTGCGTACTATCAGACCTTCCTAACCCCTCGTTAATGCGAGATTTCGGACTGAGTGATGATAATGATGATGATGATAAGGATTAATAGTACATGATAAAATACACAAATAAATACATAAACTAGGAAAAAATGACAAATACAAGAATAAATCAGTTATTACAATAATGACTAGAAGTAAAAAGTTTAAAGGAGTTCAGATAACAATAAAGATTTCTTTACATGAGATCTTTTGTTTGTAATTTAAAATATTCTATTGCAGGTCATATATTCATATCCTCGTTAAGTTTTAACAAAATCATATCATTTTTAATTCTGCATAAAATTTTAACATAAATTTTTTAGTTTATATATTAATTAAATTCTAATTAATTGTTAAAGAACTAATTCATTTTAAACTAATGTAATTAAGTGATTAGGTATAATTCTTCTTCATCTAAACTAGTCTTTGAAATAAATATTTTTTTACGAACTCCATGACCCAGCTGTTATAAGCACAACAAACGACCACACAGCTACGAAATCCAGAACTTTTGGCTAATGCTTCGTACTCACTTTGAGTCCTCTCTCTACCTCCAGGAGTTCGAGCCAACATGAATAAATCTCTCTCAAACACAATATGTGAAGAAACTTTATTCACTAGTGTCTCTGGAAGAATTGATTCAACCACGATCATCTTGCCATCATCAGGCAGTACAGTGCTTCCCAACATTTTCGGGGAGACTTCAAGCACTGCTTGTCACTGTAACCATGAAGTATCCACTGCAAGTTTCATTCTCAGATCCACAAACAATGGCACATGTAATTACTTCCTTGGGGATTCAACTTACCATTTAACGGTAAATCAGTACTAATTAAGAGTGGCGCATAAGTGACAAACATGGGAGCTTTTAGGGAATCAAATTAAGATGGCCTACCTTCACGAAAATAGCATCAGCCTTCGGAACACACACAAACATGTCTCCCCCAACATGCTCTACACCTATAGTCATTAGTACAGTTGACATGATAATTAATAAATTGGCTAAACGATTGCTTCATCACATCAGATAAATGTTTTTTTTTTTAAACATTGAAAAAGAATTTAAATTATAGTTAAACTAAAACGACGTTACAACGAGTTCAAGGTTTTAACTCTACCATCATATGGCAATATGACCAAAGAAACCAAACCTACCTAAGAAAGATAGTATGACTATCTACATATTAGACACCATCAACAAAACACAATTATAGGCACATTTAATATTACTGGTATTTGGGATTTTTTTTTCTCTTCCTAACAGATTTCCTTTTTGCAGATTTGGATTTCATGCAAAAATTGCCAGGGATGTCTGGGACGTGGTCTAGTGGGGTATCATTGTCCTCTGTTTGTTCAATGTCCCCTGTCCCTTGATAATTAGTTAGCCCAACAGTTGCGGGTGGGGATAACATGTTGGCCCAATCCCTCTGAAGATGTTCCATATATTGGGGGGTAAAATCATTGGTTTCATAGTCTAGAGTCTCCTCATTGTCTGCACTGGATTTGTCAAGAGTTGTCTTTTCCTGAGAAATGTGTATGTTAACTTGTTCAGTCCTCAACCCAACTAGTTAAAGACCATTTGATTGCTGCTATGGTTGGCCAATATTTGCATCTACCTGTTCAGTGCTATAAATGGTTGCCACCGTTGCTCTATCACCTTCAAGTACCATTGTTCTATGCTCAAGAGAGGTAATAATCTCTGCTACT
>JANQAP020320246.1:0-17632 GCA_026874005.2 Erythroxylum coriaceum | reverse complement strand
CAACCTGTTCTGTGGATACCGTTAGAGGCCGGACACTTGTGCGGCTACGGTGGTTGAGACGGATCGGTTTCAGAAACTGTTCGAGGGATGCATCAAGATAAAGATCAAGCTTCGGAATAAGGTACGAATTAAATTTCCGCTTTATTTTGATTTGTATTAATCATTTTATAGAATTAAATAGATCTTGATTTTCAGGAAATCAAAAGTCATGAAAAGTTTCGTGATTATTCCGCTGCTGTTTGGATCAGATCCTGACCCGATTTCCCAACAATACATTCATTAATTTTTCTGCACATATTCAATTCCATTTTCATTTTCACTCTATTTCTAAACTATCATCCTAGTTCTTCTCATTTCAAAGCACTACACTTGCCTTTTCTTTAGCTACAAACTCATTCTAGTTTTTCTCACATGACAACTTATTACTTATGGCTTTCATATACCCAAAACATATCATTCCTTCTTCAAATTTCTGCACTCTTTCTACACTCACAATTAAGTCATAAATTAATCTCTATATTCTTCAACTTTCAATTCTCATTAAAACACTGTTTTCATTATTAATCATCCATAAAACAATACATAATCTGTTATTTATCATTTATATGAAAACAGAATGTATACACATATATTTATTCTTCAATGCTCATCACTCATTCATCTACATTTTTGCACATTCTTATACACCATTCACTCTATCAATCATCCCTTAAACTATCATAAATTGTTTCTTATCATATTCACAAGAATATAACATAAGCTACTTAATTTCTTGTCAACGTATCATCAATTTTCAATAACTTTATCACGATTATTTCATCTCAACTACCATCAAAATCATGTCAATCAAGCAAGCCATAAGGAATAATATACTACTTACTTGATTTACTCAAAATTTCTTCAATCACCATAAACCCTAGCTCCTCCATGATACACGATCATCAACATTTAAGGTGGAATAGAGTGGTTCTTTTAGTAACAAGATGAAGAAATAGCAAAGATCTTGGAGTACAAAGTGGAAGATGATGGCAAGGTTCATGATGGTGAGAGTTGAAGGTGTCGTAAATGGAGAAGAAGAAATGAAGAAGATGAAGAACAATGGAGAGAAAAGAAGAAAGCATCAAATGATAATGAAAGACAAAAGATGGTTTTCAATGGAGAAAATATCGTGGATGGGTGTGTGGCAAGGCAAGTGACACTCGTCACTTGCCATATGTCACCACCTTGTGGTTCTCACTTAGTCTCTTTTAATAACTAGTCCATTTCTCCTCCAATTTCTAATCCAATCGTCTCCTAATTTTTAATGACACTTATCATTAAATCCTAATATCTCTTATCAATAATTTCTACTACCATTTGACATTTATTTCTATTGCTATTATCAATTATCTTGCCACTTGACATTTTTCCTAGTCTAGAAATACCCAAAATTTTAGAAATTTTCCTAATTTTCACTAAAAATTTTAAATTAAGAATATAGTTCATCAAACCAATTTTCAACACAATTTGTTCACTATTCACATCATAATCACATTAGAATCATTTATACCCGGAAAATGTCAAATGAGTGCATGAATAGTCATTGTAATTTGTGCAAAACATTTAAATTCACGTGGGTGTGTGTATGCTAGCATGAGTATGAAATGAAATTTTCTAATCTCTCATTGCTTCTTCTCATGTATCTTGGTTTAAGATCCTATGTTCTAACCCTTAATATGGAAACGGGATGTTACAATTCTCCCCCTTAAAAAATTTCATCCTCGAAATTCTTATCTGAATAATCAAATTGATGGGGGTTTTTGTTTTATCATAAACTCCTCTGTTTCCCGCGTAATTTCTTCACTTGAATGATTTCTTCCAAATAACTATAGTCAGTGGAATCACTCAAATTTTCAGTTGCTTATTCAAATACCCCACTTATCTTAACTGGTTTCCTCAATATATCTCAGATTACTCACAAGTTTCACTTCCTGTGTTGACAACACCTATGTCGGATCATACCTATATTTTTGAAACATACTTACATGTAACACATTGTGATTTTAATACATCTTTGTTAGTCTGGCTAACTCATAAGTCAATACCAGTGGTCCTATTTTCTCAATAACTTTATATGGACCAACACATTTCAGCTTAATTTATCCTTTTTAACGAACTTTTGCATACGTTGTCAAGGTGGTACTTTCAGAAACACTTTATCTATCTCTCTATATTCCATATCTTCGATGTTAATCCACCTAACTCATTTGTCTTTCTTGAATCACTTAATTTCTACTACAGATCAATTTCATTTCATCAATAGTATCTTAATCAATCATAGTCTTTTAACAATCTTTAGGTCCTTATTATCCCAATATAAAGGCAGATGACTCTTTTTGTCGTTTAACGCCTCATACGGTGTTCTACCGATACCACTGTGATAATGATTGTCATACTCGAATTTAATCAGAGTTGTATATCGATCCCATACTCTTAAGAACTCCAAAATATAAGCTCTAAGCATATCTCCAATAGTTAAGACTGTTGGCAAATCAAACATTCAGTCACACATTTAGCCACTTGCATTCTTCATCCTTGGACGCTAAATGTTGTTTCAGCGTATTACTACCAGGATGTATAACATAGGCTGCTATGTGTGCTTCATCCAAAAATCTCTTCTCTTAATAATCTATATCGGATACACATACTCCTTACTTCAATCACAAAGTATCATTTTTTTTCCAATTCAAACTTAGAATTTGGATTCACTTTTAATTTCTCAATAAGATTCACTAATTCAGAATCCTCATTTTCGGCTTTTCTAATCCTTTTATGTAAAACTAGTCTTAAATTCAATATAACTAATAATACTTTATTTTGCCCCAAATTCATCTCAACATTTAATGCTCTTTATTGCCCTAGGTTTAGTAACCTCAATGTCTGAATTCATGCTACACTGCTATTGGATTTTCTGTTCAATATATTATATGCAACACTAGCTTTACTGGATAATACACATTTCTATAATCAAAATCTTTAAGTATCTCTATCCATTGTCTCAGTCTCGTATTCAATTCTTTCTGACTTAATAATTTCCTCAAGAATTCTTTTTACATTCATTAGTCTGTCTGAATGACACATTTTTCTTTAGAAATCTTGTCACAGGGCTAAGATCAGTAAAAACCTCTTGATAACCTCTGGTAGTATCCAATATCCAGCTAATTCTAGAAAACTCCAGATCTTATATATATTCTTCGGAGTTTCTCTCTTCATCATTACCTTTACTTTCCTTGGTTCTGCCAACATGTCCTGTTCTGATACTATATGACCGAACATACTACTTGATCAAGCTAAGATTCACTCTTAGTGAACTTGACATATAATTGTTTTTCCCTCATGATAGGTAAGATTAACCTCAATTGTTAAGATTAACCTCAAGTGTTCAAATGTTCTCTCTAACTTTTTGAATATATTCAAAATATCATTTATCACATAGCCACTAATTAATCCAAGTAAGGTTCGAACACTTTATTCATTCATGCCATAACTGTTGTCAGGGTATTTGTCAACCCAAACAGGTATCACAATTAACTCAAAGCACCCATAACTAATTCTCAAAATTCTTAAGTAACTAATTCCTCAGATGGAGTAATGTTATCTTATGTTTTCTCAGTCTCCTAATTGACTTCTTTTCTCGAATGATTTTTCCCATTCATTTGATTTCCTCTGTGTTCAATGTCAAACCATTCTTACTAATTTCTTCTTACATTTCAATTCATTTACAATTCTCAATTTGTTTGAACACAAACGTCAAATATAACTTGTACATTCTAAATATACGAATATCAAGTACATTGTGGACCTAAGTTCCTTTAGCAATAGCAACAACATCTTCTCCAATTCATAAACCTAATAACGTAGTTGGGCTACTTTATATCAACAAAATACATGTACTCTCTACAACATATTCAACTTTTTATGCCTAAGTCTTAGTTAGAAATGAGACTTCAATATTCACTTCTGATTTGTTCAATAGTTATTCATTTCTAGAAATGGAACATTTGACTTACATGATATAATTCGATGAAAGTCTCTATCAAGAGAATATTTCTCTCCTTAATCATCTGAACTCATCACATACTCTTTATCAGTCAACTATATTCATCATTGCTTTATAGTCATTCTATATACCTCAATAAGATTAATTTATACTATTCCTAATATCTTACTAAGATCAATTACTGTCATATCTTGCATGATCAGAATATTCTTTATAATAAAACTAAGGGAAATAGGGGGCATATTCATTTACTCTTATACTTTGGTATGTATCATCTAGATACATCTTATCTAGAGATGTATTCTCGACAAGTCACCAATTAATATCTTATGCTAAGGATACCTTAATCTCAATTGATTCTAGACAACATCTCTCCCTTTGTGCCTGCCATGATCGTAGTAGACCTTCCCATGTTCGTGACAGAAGCTCGTGGAAGTAGCCACAATCGTGGAGACTCTGCCACGATCGTGATAGAACTAAATAATATCGGCCACGATCATGGAGACTATGCCACGATCGTGCCCTGCTTTTATTTCCTTCCTTTCTTCTCGAATTCATCACATATAGCAACATCATTTACACTCTCAATCTATCCCCACTTGATCACTATAAAAGTTTTTTTATGCACTACTCTGAGTCATCTCAGAATTTTAACTTTGGGAACTATGACTAAAAAAAAATATTCAATAGGTCATAGATCACTTCCTATACCATCTCCAAGCATATAATACATAAGTGCTTAATAATGTCACTTAACAAGGTAATCACATTTTCATATATGCACTCACAATAACAAATCAGCTTAACCTTGAGATCGTTTACATATATTGCTATCATTCATCTTATCTTCTAATTATTATTTATTTCATCTAACATATGTATGTTCTAAATCAATTTAGAATTATAGATGCATAATCATCATAACATTCCGATCTTAATTCCACTAACATATTCTTATGCTGAATCATAACTCATGTCACATTAATTAAACAATCATTTCAATTCTAAGTTCATCTTCTCAAGGTCATAATACATTTTTGTTTTCATTTCATTTTGCTTGTACACATTAAACCTTGTCATTTATAGTTATATCTCTACTTTCCTCAATCAATTCATGACAATGTATTCACATCCATATCACTTCAAAGATATATATCCACAGTACAATATTGATATCATATTCGCTAATACATCCATAAATACAAATGCACTGAGTCTTTGTCTAACATATTGACCCATGTAGTATTTTTTTACTTTTAGATATTCACAACTTTCTTCTTCTTACACTGATAGATCATCCTTCTTTTTATTGTTTCTAATAACTTAACTTCTTAATGAATGATCATGCATATGACTCATGTAAATGCAACTCAGATTGGGGATCAGTTGCCACTGCATGTTATGACATGTCAAAAATGCATATACCTTGACACATATTTTGAAAAATGCCCATGTAAGATACTAAGCCTGGGCTCTGATATCAAATTGTAGCACCCCACTCTCGTAGGGCATATTCCTGAACATAACGTCAGTATTTGAGAACATACTCCACGAGGGTGGCATGCTAGGACAGTCAGTCAATCATACTTATTGTAAAATTTTTGATGCAACACATGCGTTTTTAGAAAAACTCATAAACATTTTGGCCCATTTTATTCATAACAATCTCAGTCACAAATGTCATAAACCATAAAAACATCATCATAGATTCCAGTAATCATCTGGGCCCAGTACAAATGCAAAATGTGTTTAATCATAACTATTATTACAAACAAAATTAATTTATACAATAAATAATGCTTGTGGAATAAAATGTTTAATACTAAAATAACATAGAACATATGCAAATGCTAACTGATCCTGACCTCAAACTCTTTTCCAAATGCAGTGGTTATACTCCAATTGGTTTAACTGGGTATCCCCTAAACTTGAAAAATAATGCTACAATTTTGTTGTGTTTTGCGAACTCAGTGAGCGGACCATCCTCAATTGCTCACTCATATCACATAACACAAATAGTTCACAGTTCACATTCAATTTGTAGATAAGTAATAACACAGATAGCTCATCACTTCATTAATTCATCATGTAGCTTCAAATAACACTTTATTTACTTATTTCACATTTCACATTCAGAACAATTCAAACAGTACAATTCAATCATTTAAATATACATTTCAAATGTATATGCAATGCTCATGAGACTTACGTTCAATTATTACGTTGTTGTGACCGAGTGTCTATTATTATCCTGTATTCATTGTAGATACCGGGCTCATTAATAACTGTCCCATATATGTTGGGGATACCGGGCTCATTATATATAGTGAGCCTTTGGCTCTTAATCACTTTCTGAGCTTTAAGCTCTTTTTCGGTGGCTACTCTGGTCATAACTGCCTTTATCTGTTCATGCATTCATGTAATAGAATGTATTAAATCACCTAAATTCAATCAGTCACTTTATTTCACTTTACACATTCTCTTTCATATATCATCAAATCTAAGTCCGACATTCAACAATTATGTTGAGTATCACCTATTTCTTGCTCATTTGCATTCAATGAAGCACTTTCAGTACATTCATATTCATTAAACTCCTCAGACTATTAATGTCCGAAATTATCACAATCACATTTACATCAATAATAAGGCAATTAAGAAGTTTAAACAGAACAATCAATTAAAGTAAGACCATTTAGGTCGACTCACAGTATGCTCCAGATTAGCATTTGCTTCTATGATCCAAAAATGTCTGGATATTGACTTTCACTCCTATATAACAACTTCATACAATACACACACTGTACACACGTTACTAATTTGCACCATCTCATAAACATTCAATCATACACAATGTATATGTGTAATGTATAATGCATGCTCAATTTGACTATTTTGGGTATGTTTCTTTAATCACATCTCTTGATCATTTACACGACATCCTTTTTTGTATATCAAGATTGTGCCTAGGTTTATAGCTCAAAGAACTTGGTTGTTCTATTATCATATTTCAATCATTCATCATTTTTTTTCCAGCAGTATATGATCTCATAATATCCAATTTCTCATTCATCTTTACTTAATATACATCATTCATCTCATTCGAATCACATTAGCCAATATATGAACACCTTCATTCCTATTATACTATAATTTTCTAGATTTTGGTACTTTGATACCAACAATTCATTCCCTATGCTATAACCTCATTTATCACTCTAAACTTTTCACACATTTAATCACTTAATCCCTCATCAATTAAATTCATTTCAAGTCTCATTCAAGCCTAGATACTCCATAGGAAAGTGCCCAACCATTTGTTGCTTCTAACCACTCTTAAAAGAAGCATATTTCACGTTTAGGTTATTCCCACGATCGTGGAGGCCATCTGATGATTGTGGGATTCATCAACAGAACATATTTTTGCCTCCCTTTCAAATCCCACAGTCATGGAGACATTCCCACGACATCAACAGAACATATTTTTGCCTCCCTTTCAATTCCCACAGTCATGGAGACATTCCCATGATCGTGGGTTTTGTTATCCATAAATTTCCAACTCTTTTCTTCATGATTTCCAGATTTTTAAACTCTCATATGTTATAACCAAACCATCTTATGCTACATTAATCATTTCTGATTCATTTCCTGTTCATTCTCACCTCATCTCTATCTCATTGTCATTCATAAACAAATCATAATATATGTTTGAACATAAACACAAAAACAAAATATCAATGTACATATACATTCATCAATTTTTCTGCACACATTCAATTCCATTTTCACTTTCACTCTATTTCTAAACTATCATCCTAGTTCTTCTCATTTCAAGGAACTACACTTACCTTTTCTTTAGCTTCAAACTCATTCTAGTTTTTCTCACATGACAACTTATAACTTATGGCTTTCATATACCCAAAATATATCATTCCTTCTTCAAATTTTTACACTCTTTCTATACACACAATTAAGTCATAATTTCATCTCTATATTCTTCAACTTTCAATTATCATTAAAACACTATTTTCATTATTAGTCATCCATAAAATAATACATAATCTGTTTTGTATTGTTCATAAACAAATCATAATCTATGTTTGATCGTAAACACAAAAACAAAATATCAATGTACATATATGTTGATTGATTTTGCAAAATAGTCTACTAGTTTTACGCTCAAAAATTGCAAGTATACGGGTCGTGACTTGTAGTTAGATAGTGGATATCTATCCCATAGGGATTGATGCCTCGACACCACTTAATTCAGATTTCACTTTGTTTAAGAAACGAAATTGTTTAATGAAAATAAACTAGAAAATTAAATCAAAATTAAATGACTAACAACAAACAATAAACAATACCAAAATGCAAAAATTAGAATTCAAGGTTTTAAATAACTAGAGATCACTTTCTCCCTATCTTGTCTCCCTCATATTCTATTAATCAAATTGTATCTCACCTAAAATGTCCAATTATATTAACTACCCTCTCTCAAGGTGTAATTAATTGTCCCTAGTCCAATTAAAGGAAGATGATTAAGTGATCTCTCAACCTACAAATCACTCCAACAATTTAACTAGTTATTAAGTTATCCTATGGGTGATCAATTAAATTAGCCAAGATCTCTCTTTCAACTAATCAATTAACGTGATGAATGTAAGTCTATAGAACTCCAACTCTCGTTGTATGATCCTACATAGATTACCTTACTCAATATCTCAATTTATTACAAGGTATAAATATAATCAACATTCATCAAAGACAACTTTCATTCAAATCAATAAAATAGGAGTTTAATAAGATAGTTCAAAAGTAATCCCTGAAAACAAATCAGCCACTCACGGTCTCTATAACATCACCAACATTTAAATATTCCATCTTACAATTACTAGAAGAGATAAAAATGACAGAAAATTGAATAAAGAAAACTCCTTCTCTTCTTTGCCAAAATCTGGAAATTTAGGTGTTGATATGCTATTTTCCCAATTGTGATTGATGATCTTTGAACCTCCACCTTCCTCAAGACTCAAAACATAGATTTCTCACTCAAGGAGGCTCTTCTCTACAGAGGTATCACTTACCTTTTTTCATAAGGGTTTAATATCTTATATAGTCTGGAAAACCTAAAGTTTAATTGAACTCTGCATAGCTTCGCAGATAAAACATCCCACGATTGTGGGAATTGGCATGATTCCTACAATCATGGGATCTTGCAACATAATGCTTCCTCTTCTCTTCTGCTCTTTAGTCTCTAGCTCAATCTCCAAGTTGCTCAATCCTCATTCCTACATAAAAATGATCAATTCTAACCCTAAATTAACATCAAACATAAAAGAACAACAATGAAGATCAAATTAAATGAAAACATACAAAATGAATCCTAAAATACAACAATAATAAACTATTATGCAAGAAACACATGTCAAATACTTAGAAAAACATAGAATAATGCACAATTATCAACATACATTCATCAATTTTTCTGCACACATTCAATTCCATTTTCACTTTCACTATATTTTTAAACTGTCATCCTAGTACTTCTCATGTCAAGGCACTACACTTGCCTTGTCTGTAGCTTCAAACTCGTTCTATTTTTTCTCATATGACAACTTATAAATTATGGCTTTCATATACCCAAAACATATCATTCCTTCTTCAAATTTCTGCACTCTTTCTATACACACAAGTAAGTCATAAATTCATCTCTATATTCTTCAACTTTCAATTCTCATTAAAACACTATTTTCATTATTAATCATCCATAAAACAATACATAATCTATTATTTATCATTTATATGAAAACAGAATGTATACACATATATTTATTCTTTAATGCTTATCACTCATTTATCTACATTTTTGCATATTCTCATATTCCCTTCACTCTATAAATCATCCCATAAACTATTATAAGTTGTTTCTCATCATATTCACAAGATTATAACATAAGCTACTTAATTTCTCATCAACGTATCATCATATTTCAATAACTTTATCATGATTATTTCATCTCAACTACCATCAAAATCATGTCAATCAAGTAAGCCATAAGGAATAATATACTACTTACTTGATTTACTCAAAGTTTCTTCAATCTCTATAAACCCTAGCTCCTCTATGATACACGATCATCAACATTTAAGGTGTAATAGAGTGGGTCTTTTAGTAACAAGATGAAGAAATAGCAAGGATCTTGAAGTATAAAGTGGAAGATGATGGCAAGGTTCATGATGGTGAGAGTTGAAGGTGTCGTAAATGGAGAAGAAGAAATGAAGAAGATGAAGAACAATGGAGAGAAAAGAAGAAAGCATCAAATTACAATGAAAGATAAAAGATGATCTTTCAAATGAAGAAAATATCGTGGATGGGTGTGTGGCAAGGCAAGTGACACTTGTCACTTGCCACATGTCACCACCTTATGGTTCTCACTTGGTCTCTTTTAATAACTAGTCCATTTGTCCTTCAATTTCTAATCCAATTGTTTCCCAATTTTTAATGACACTTATCATTAAATCCTAATATCTCTTATCAATAATTTCTATTGCCATTTGACATTTATTTCTACTACTATTATCAATTGCCTTGCCACTTGGCATTTTCTTAGTCCAGAAATACACAAAATTTTAAAAAATTTTCCTATTTTTCACCAAAAATTTTAAATTAAGAATATAGTTCATCAAACCAATTTTTAACACAATTTGTTCACTATTCACATCATAATCATTTATATCCGAAAAATGTCAAATGAGTGCATGAAAAATCATTATAATGTGTGGAAAACAATTAAATTCAAATGTGTATGTATGTATGTTAATATTATGCATGAGTATAGAATACATTTTTCTAATATCTCATTGCTACTTCTCATGTATCTTAGTTTAGGATCCTATGTCCTAACCCTTAGTATGAAAACGAGATGTTACAGTGCAGCTTTACAGTACCTAGCATCGAATATCTTGGGTGCATGATTAGCAAGGTTAGAGTTGCAACCGATCCTAGCAAGGTGGAAGCCATGCTACAGTGGTCGAAACCCACAAATGTCAAACAACTACAGGGATTTTTAGGATTGACAAGATACTATTGTCGATTTATTCGACACTACATCATCATAGCTTGATCCTTAACCAATCTATTGAAGAAGGATGCGTTCGCATGGACGGAGAAGGCAGATGTGGCTTTTCAAGAATTGAAGAAGTTAATGGCTTCTACTCTTGTCTTAGCCCTACCTGACTTCAAGAAGTCTTTTACTGTAGAACTGACATATGCAATGAAGGGATTGGTGCAATTCTACAGCAGAATGGTCATGTGATTGCTTATATAAGCAAGGATTTGGGCCTAAGACAGCTTGGCCTTTTAACTTACGAGAAAGAATTCCTAGCGGTGATGTTTGCGGTAGAAAAGTGGAGACCATATATGCTTGGAGTTCATTTTAAAATTAAAATAGACCATCGGAGTTTAAAGCACATGTTAGAGCAAAGAATCCTTACACTGGTCTAACAAAAGCTTATCATGAAGCTTTTCCCTTATGATTTTGAGGTTCAGTATCGGAAGGGCAAAGATAACATAGTTGCATATTCGCTTTCTAGGGTGCACATTCTAGAGCTACTGGCCAAAGCCATAACCACATTTACTACTTCCCTGATCAAAGAAATCTGAGACAGTTGTGAAGATGATACAAAGTTAAAGAAAATCTTGGAAGAAAAGAAGGTTGATCCCATACGCATCCGAAGTATCAACTGGACTAGTAAGATTTGAAATGAAAAAGGAAGTTGATGGTAGGAAATATTGTAGAATTGCGCACCAAAATTATCAAATTAATACATGATGGGATGGTAGGGGGACGTTCAGGGAAAGTAGCTACAAAGAAAAAGATAGCTGAGTTTTGCTTTTAGAAAGGAAAGTGGAATGATGTACAAGAATTCAAAAGCTGCGAAGTGTGCCAACAAAACAAATACTAGATAGTAACATCATCGGGTCTACTCTAGCCTTTACTAATTGTAACATCAATTTGGTCAAGCATCTCCATATATTTTATCAAGGGATTGCCCAAATCAGGAGGGAAGGATGTTATCTTAGTAGTAGTTGATCAATTGAGCAAAACTGCCCATTTTATTGCACTAAGTCCCTTATTCAGCTAGTACTATGGCTGAAGCTTTTATGGAGCAAGTATACAAGTTACATGGGACCTCGGTGGACATAGTTAGTGATAGAGACAAAATCTTTGTGAGCAATTTTTGGAAGGAGCTAATAAAATTACAAGGGGTTAACTTGAAGATCTCATCAACTTGTCATCCGCAGACCGATGGTCAAATAGAAGTTGTAAACCATTGTTCAGAGAGCTACCTCGATGTATGACTGGGAAGCAGTCAAAAGATTGGGTGAAGTGACTTCCTTTAGCTGAGTGGTGGTACAACACCAATTACAATTCAACAAGGATTCACTCCCTATGAGGTAATCTATGGTTAACCACTACCCATTCACGTCCCTTAAGTTCTAGGTGAAGCTAAGGTAGAGGCTGTGGACAGGAGTTTAATGGCCAGGGAGAGGGTTATGAAACAACTCAAGGATAATCTAACAAGGGCACAATAAAGGATGAAAGAATTAACAAATCAGGGAAGATTAGAAAGGGAGTTTTAAGTGGGGGATTCAGTATATCTCAAATTACCCAAATACAGACAACACACACTAAGGCAAGGTAGGTCACACAAGTTAGAACCTCATTATTGTGGCTCGTTTCAAGTAATAAAGAGGATTGACCTAGTATTCTACCATCTGGGATTGTCAGAAGAAGTCCATGTTCACAATGTGATTCACATCTTAGTTCTTAAGAAGAAGATTGGTAACTCAACAGTGACACCACATTTCCCTATTGATTATTTGGATCCTCCTAAGGTTCCTGTCAAGATTTTGGAGAGAAGGATTGGAAAAAGGGGCAATAGGACAGCTACATGATTTTTTGTACAATGGAGCCATACTGACGTGGAAGATGTGTCCTGAGAATGGGCTGAAGATTTGGAAAAGAAGTTTCCTGGGTTCATGAGCTTTTGAGGACAAGAGCCAATTTAAGGGAGAAGAGATGATACGTTGCGTTTTTGGAGGCATGTTGACGAGGCTTCTTTTTATCGATTGTTTTTCTAATTTTCCCAATTTTTTTTCCTGGAGCCAATCACCTGTGCCATTAACACTGGTCTTACTCTGTGCCAGAATTAAAACGTCGACGTTTTAACTCATTTTTGATCAAACCAACCGTTGAATGCCTAAGCTTATTTTGCTTGAGCCAAGTCGAATCCTTATCTTTCTTTCATTTTGCTTCCCGCCTAAACTCTTTCCTTATCCTTATTATTATTATTACTATTATTATTATTAATTTTTTATCTATTATTATATTTATTATTATTATATTTATTAAATTCCTTATTATTATTAATTTTATTTATTTATTTATTATTATTATTATTATATTCCTTATTATTATTAATTATATTTATTATTATTATTATTAAATTACTTATTATTATTAATTTATTATTCTTATTAATTTTATTATCTTATTATTATTAATTATTATTATTATTATTATTAATTTTCTACTTGAGTATATATACTTATTAGTATTTTTTATTATTTTTATTAATAACATTTATTATTATTATTAAATTTCCTATTATTATTAAATTCCTTCTTATTATTATTAATTTTATTATTCTTTTTATTATTAATTTTCTACTTACTGTTAAAAATACTATTATTATTAATTATATTAATAATAATTATTAAATTCCTTATTATTTTTAATTTTATTAATTATATATATATATATATTGCATGTCACGGTGTGACTTAACATGTCACACCCATGACATGCAAGCATATAAATTTTATATTATTATTATTATTATTATTATTATTATTATTACAACTACCACGGGTTATTATACTTATTATTATTATTTTTATTATTTTTATTAATTATATTTATTATTATTATTATTAATTATTTTATTATTATTATTATTATTATTATTATTATTATATTAATTATTATTTTTAAATTCCTTATTGTTTTTTAATTTTACTAAATTCTTATTATTAATTAAATTTTATTAATTAATAATAATAAATAATAATAATAAAATTAATAATAATAAGAAGAAAATTAATAATAATAAGTAAATATACTTAAGTAGAAAATTAATAATAATAATAATTAATAATAATAAGAATAATAAAATAATTAGAATAATAAATTTAATAATAATAAGAACAAAATTAATAACAATAAAGAATTTAAAAATAATAATAGAAATAAAATTAATTAATAAAATTAATAATAATAAATAATATAATAATAATAAAAATTAATAAAATTAATAATAATAAGTATAATAATCAGTAAAATAATAATAATAATAATAATAATAATAATAACACAAAATCTATATGCTTGCATGTCACGGGTGTGACATAATAATAATAATAATAAATGTAATTAATAAAGATAATAAAAATAATAATAAAAGAAGGAAAGTTACGACTTGCATCTTTTTCCACTCGGGTCGCGATTGTGCACTTTCTTCCTTTCTCAGCAGAGTCGTGACTTCCATCTTTATATATTTATATAGTAAACTATTTAATAATAAACTATTTAATAATAATAAATATAATTAATCAAATTTATATATTAATTATATCCATATATATTAAGTATTAAGTAAACTATTTAATAATTACAAATAAAATTAATAAAATTAATAATAATAAGGAATATAATAATAATAAAATAAATATAATAAATAAAATTAGTAATAATAAGTAAAAAATTAATAATAATAATAATAATAATAGTAATAATAATAATACAAAATCTATGTGCTTGCATGTCACAAGTGTTAAGTCACACCAGTGACATGTAATATATATATATATATATATATAAAGTAAACTATTTAATAATAATAAATAAAATTAATAAAATTAAAAACAATAAGGAATTTAATAATAATAATAATAATAATAATAATAATAATAATAATATTAATGATTGTTGGCCTAGGGTCTTGGTTTTTATTTCGTGGCTACAAGGAGCCAAAATTATGGGATTTTTAAAATAACAGTATATATAAAAAGTTAATATCAAAATAAAAAGAATTAAATTCTTGGTGGGAGTAAAAGCAAATACACAAACAAATAAAATAAAATAGCATAAAATAAAATAGACATGAAAATAAATCGGATTGAGAATCAAACAAATAAACAAACCAATAATAAATAAAATAAAATAAAAAAGAAGTGAAAAGTCACGGGTTTGGCATTGAAAAAGTCATGGCCGTGAGAAGGGGAAGTCACGATCGTGCTTGTACACGATCGCTACTTTTGGTGAATATTAACGGATTGTGCACGATCGCGACTTTCATAAAAAATGGGGTTCGTTACTGAACACTCCTACTTCAATTTATCATAATTTTCAATCTTGAAGTCCAAAATTATAAACTTTATGTCGTTAGAAAGCTAAGAGAAAGAGCTACAACTTTCATGAAGACAATTTTGTCAAATTCTGCCTAAATCAATACAGTTTATTTATTGAACATTTTCATTCCTTTTTTCCTTTATACAATCTGTAGAAACTGCAACCTATATCAAAAGACCAGAATCTAACAAACGCAATCCATACACATAAGACTCCTAACAAAACAGACTCCCAACCCATCAATTTACTTAAGAAGAATTTATTCCCAACACAATAACACTAACAAAAAAGAATTTCTACACATATACAAAAGAGAAGTTCTTCAGCCCTTCTTTCATTCATTTCTCAACAAAACAGAATTTCATCTCTCGGATGTTACAAGGTTTATATATAACTTCAATTACATATTAAGAGTCAGCACAGTAGCATAATGCAAAAATACAATCATGAAAGCTCATGTTTCATATGCCTCTAAAGTGCCAAAAGTTTCTAAACTTAGTTACAAAAATAGAAATTCTTGGAGCCAGTCGAAGTTTTTGCAAGATTTAACATTAATATGCTATTTCTGCACCTGAGGAGTGAAAAGATAATGGGGTGAGTTGGGAAGCTCAGTGGCTAATACATTTATAGCCATTAGCGACGAACCAAACACACATAAACAAAATTACATCATAATAAGAGTATAAGAAAGCAATTGGCAATTGTCACTAGGAAACAAAATATGCACCTTGTCGATAAAGATGTTCAAATTTACTTAAACATTCTACTTTCTTTTCACTTTGTATTTACAAAATATGCCTCCTGCATATGGAGCTAAACAATCACATGTCTCAACGAAACCACCTATATCTGCACTATCGTAGTTAACATTACTGTTTTGTCGAGAATTATTTATCATCACATCGCTCACACCATATGGTTGTTGTGCCTATAAGAATAAAAAAAGTAGTATCATTAGTGAATTGTGAATAAGTTACTAAACATAATGTTGTTAGTAATAGTATTATGGCAAAAGCTAATACCAATTGGGAGTAGGTCATGTCCATAAAAAATGGAACACCTTCAATAGAATTTGTTTGACTTGAATTGGCAGAGACAACTTATCGTCGAAAAAGTTAAATAGTATATAATCAAAATACTAGACTAATTGTTAAAACATAAAATCTTTTTCATTCAAGAGTACACATGTAAGGGACATGAAATTCAAGAAAAAAAATTTACAAATAGAACATGAAGATTAAATGGTAATGTTGGTGCTACAATAGAATATGTTTGACTTGAATTGGCAGAGACAACCTATCATCAAAAAAGTTAAAGAGTATATAATCAAAATACTAGACTAATTGTTAAAACATTGAATCTTTTTAATTATAAAGTACACATGTAAGGGACATGGAATTCAAGAAAAAAATTACAAATAGAACCTCAAGATTAAATGGTAATGTTGGTGCTGCAATTGTAAGATTTACCTGACTCTGAACTTTTTTGGTTGATTTCCTTTTTTTTATAGCCTTCTCCAAGCCACCCCTCAATCTTTTACCTGAAACAGTTTTCTTCTTGATTTTGATTCCTCTATTAATTAATTTTATTATTATTATTATTATTATTATTATTATTATTATTATTATTATTAAATTTCTTATTATTATTAATTTTCTTCTTCTTCTTATTATTAAATTTGTTATTCTTATTAAAATTTTTTTATTATTAATTTTCTACTTGAGTATATATACTTATTATTATTAATTTTATTTATTATTATTAAATAGTTTACTTAATACTTAATATATATAATTAATATATAAATTTTATTAGTTATTTTTTATTATTAAATAATTTACTTAATATATATATGTATATATAAAGATGGAAGTCGCGATTGTGCAAAAAGATGCTAGTCACGACTTTCCTCCTTTTATTATTATTTTTATTATCTTTATTAATTACATTTATTATTATTATTATTAAAGTACATGTCACAAGTGTGACTTAACATGTCACACCCGTGACATGCGAGCATATAGATTTTGGATTATTATTATTATTATTATTATTGTTATTATTATTATTAATTTTCTTATTATTATTAATTTTCTTCTTCTTATTATTAAATTTATTA
>JANQAP020319186.1:2376-21573 GCA_026874005.2 Erythroxylum coriaceum | reverse complement strand
GAACTTGTTGTGCCAACCTTTGATTCTGGCTGGCTTCCTTGTACTTCGTGTATTACAGTGATTTGTTGAATATGAAGCTAACAGTCGTCATTGTGCCATCTGGTGATGAGGAAGTTAGTACTATTAAGTAAGAACATATTCAGGACTTAAAAACTTCTGAGAAATGCCAAAATAACAATGTTGCTTATACCTTCTTCCCTTATGTTGTTTGAGGTTGGAAGCATTTTAACACTAGTTTTCTCTGCAAGGTATTCTTAAGTAACACTTTTATGTCTTGGACTTTTTGTACTGCTGCAGGCTGAAGAATCTGAAATAGAGGAAAAGATAAAGGAATTGCAATATATGGTTGATGCTGCTAATTCTGAACTTTCAAGGTTACAGACATTCATCTTATCATCTAAGTTACCTCTTTTGTCAAGATGGTTCTGATTACCTGGGAAATCTATCAAAATGTAGGTTAAAAGAACAAGAGAGTGTGTTATCAGAGACCTTTTTCAAGATTACAGATGAAGGCAGAAAAGTTACTGAAGAGGTATTCAGATCCTTTGTTGACTTTTATATTTGGAGTCCATCCATTTCACATTTAAAAAGCAGTTAGAATCAGTATCAAATGATCTTTAGTTTTCATGTTATTCCTGAATCTGGTTATTGGTGATATATTCATTTGGCTTCCCACTCCATGTCTTTGAGGATTCATGTTAGCCAGTAGTCTAATGCAAGGCCTATGAAATGTTCAATAAGTAATTATTGTCGAAAGTTGGGCAGGGCTAGCTGCTCCAGGTTTAGTTATGTCTCCTCTAAACTAAGTTCAGCATAAGTTACTAGCTTAATTTGGTATGATCATATTGTAGTAGTATGCCGAGATGATTAATTATTCTCATTGTAGATTGAAGGTTATGGGAAGAAGGAACGTGAAATCCGTGCACACATCCGTGACCTTCAGCAACATAAAACGAACAAGGTTCATTTAATTTTATGTATTTCCAGTTTTTGCTTTTGAATCCGACAATAGATCTTCTTTCTGGGCTTTGCAAGTCCAAATCCAAATGTTTTATCCATTCATGTTCTTTTTCATGACATTGAAATCCACATGCACAATGGTGATCATGTCATCACTTAGCTATGAAAATATTTGCTTGGCAGGTTACAGCATTTGGAGGAGACAGAGTGATTCAACTATTGCAAGCAATTGAGAGACATCACCAGAGATTCAATAGGCCACCTATTGGTCCTATTGGTGCTCATATCGTAAGTACTTGAAAACCTTACTGGACTTCACTCAATATGGGCACAGCATGAAGAGAAATACATTGTAGCCACCTTATGAAGTGGCAGCCTTGACTTGATGAGACTGCAAAATTTTCAACATTTCTTGAAGTGCTGGATTTAAAGTAAATGTAGTAGTGTTTTGTCGTGGTAGTTTGCTAGATTTTCAAACAGGGAGGGTTAGAACGTTTGAACCATTTACAACTCCACTTAACAACTTAAGCTTACGGATTGATTGATTTATTGACATAGCTTCGATGGCTGAGAGGTTTCGAGTTCAAATGATGCTGCCCTTTTTTTGGTTTCCCGATAGGAGAATTATAGATAACTTAATGGTTTGATATATATGAACTAAATGTAGAAATTAGATCACTCTAATTTATTGAATTCTCTATCTGAATCTTTGACTTGCGTGTTTCAATTTGAGACTAAACATTGCTATTAATCCATAAATGATGTTCATGTGGTCATTAGGTTCCTAAGAAACTCAAAACCACTGTGTGGTATTATTCAGCTTAACACTAAGGTGTTCCGTTCTTGATTAAAAACTGCAGAGTTTAGCTGATGGTGATACATGGGCTCCTGCTGTTGAAAATGCTATTGGGAAGTTGCTCAATGCGTTTATAGTAACCAATCACAAGGATGCTCTTCTTCTTCGCAGATGTGCCATTGAAGCAAAATACAATAGCCTGCAGATTATAATATATGACTTTTCCAGACCAAGGTAGTTGGATTATTGTTTTGTTATTTGCATGCCTGTCTCACCTCCAAATTATTATTCACTTTTGCGTTCCCTCTTCATTGATAGCTCTTACATTTTGTTTTAGGTTATCGATACCTAGCCACATGCGTCCCCAAACAAATAACCCAACAACACTCTCTGTTATTCATTCTGACAATGATACAGTGCTAAATGTTTTAGTTGATCTGGTAATCTATACACATGCTATCATTATTATTGTGATTTTTATTACGAATTGTACAACCTTTTACTTATTTCTCCAAGAATTTTACTTTCATGATCAATTTACTTATATTTTTCTTTTTCAGGGAAGTGTTGAGAGACAAGTGCTTGTAGAAGATTATGATGCTGGCAAAGCTGTTGCTTTTGAAAAAAGAATTTCAAATCTAAAGGAGGTTTATACTTTAGATGGATACAAGATGTAAGTTGGGATACATTGTATCTCTTTTGGATTCTGTGATATGTACTTCTTGATGAAATTACGGGAAAGTTTACATGGGACTGTATGGGTATGCGTGTGGTTTATTTGTATAGGATACAGAATGTAATTGCTTTCATTGGTTGATTTAAGCTAAAATCATCTATGAGCAAGTGGGTAATTTTGTGGTTTATTGGCTTCCATGTTTATGAAGGTGGAGTATATGTGCTGTTATTGGAAATGAACTGTATAAAAGCAGCAAATAATTCTTGGCTAAAGCCTCTTTCTGAGTGGATGTACAGATTATGGTCCTTATCCTCTGTTTTACTGGTGGCTCTTAGGACAGTATACTGCTGCAATGTTTATCTATTGCTGAATCTCACTGCTTTCACATCTATTGTTAATATTTCATACTTCTTAGGTTTTCTCGTGGGTCAGTTCAAACTGTTCTTCCTCCAAACAAGAAACTTAGAACTGGCCGTCTTTGTGCCTCATACGATAGCCAAATTATGAAACTGGAAGAAGATGCAACATATGTTAGAAATGAATCTGAAGAGTGCAGGAAGAGAAAGCGAGATTATGAGTTAAACCTGCAGGATCTTCAACACAATCTAAAGGCTGTGAAGGTTACAGAAGTCCAATTCTTTTTCTTACAAGCTATATATGTTTAAGACACTTGTCACACATCTTTCACTTCAATCTTTTTTATGGGACTGTTTCTTTCTCCTTGAGGGCCTGTGTCTGTGTTTTCTGAAAATTGCTAGTTTCTCTGTTAAACTAATACAGGAATTGATGGTGATTATTGATCTCAAGTAACTACAAGTTATATTTTAGAAGGCAGCTGCATAGAACCTAAGACCACCATCATTCAAATAAAGTGGGCACATTACTGTAATGTTACAATAGTTGTTTTCTTTAAGACTATTTCTTTTATCTGTTTTGGTGGGACTGCTGCCTAATAACTAGATTGGAGTCCTGTTGTGCTTGTTTGACTTTACAAGCCTTAGTTGAACAGTTTAGCACCCATGTGGGTTTAAGAAATTTTAGTTAATCTGCATATACATATTATGTTGACAACATGAATCTTGATTAAATTGCTTCTTTTGGTCGGGAGTTGTTTATGGTGAATCATCTCCATCTTGTTGTTTTCATGTAGGAGAGACGTATGAATGCTGAAAGGGATTTATCTTCTAAGAAGCTGGCACTGCAGGATGTCAAGAGTTCACGTGCTCCAGAACGTAGTCCATCAGCTGTGTTGACTGTTGATGAGCTTCACCAAGAAATTTCTGTTTGTTCTGTGTTCCTTTTTGTTGCACTCTTTCTCCTTTTTAACTTTTGACGATAGCATTATTGTGTAAATCTCCTATCTTTTTGTTCTGTATGTGATGGAAGCATTTCTTTTCCCTGATGTTCTGATCTTGTTTTTGACGTTGCATAGATCATCCAAGAGAAGATTCAAGAAAAGAAAAATTTTCTGGAGATGCTCCGTAGCAGGATAAATGAAGCCGAGGCAAACACCAAGGATCTTAGATTATGTTTCGAGAATTTCTGTGGTATACTAACCATAAAAGTTTTGTTTCATTTAAAAGCATCTCAAACTCTGCTTGCTTTGTTGCCAATTATGTGAAATTTTAATGTAGACTCTGCGAAAGAAGAACTTGAAGTCTTTGAGAAAGCAGAGAGGGAGCTAATGGAGATTGAGAAAGATCTGCAATCTGCTGAAGCGGTCTCACTACCTTATCTCCATTCTAGTCATACTGATATTAACTGTTGAGATTATAACTTGTACTGTTGCAATTTTTCTCAGGAAAAGGCTCACTATGAAAGTATAATGACCAACAAGGTCCTTCATGATATCAAAGTGTCAGAGGCACAATATCGGGAGCTCGAAGAAAACCGTAAGGTGCAGTTTATGTTTTATAGACATAGCTATCCAATCTCACTAGTTTGTTCCGACTCTGCATTAGATGTTTTATGTTAAAACTTAATTTAAGCAGAAGAATATTCTCATTTTTTAGAATAAGACTTTTTTCCCATATCCTGCTTCTAATATACATTTTGTCAAACTTAAGGAGAACTGCAAGAAGGCTTCTATAATATGTCCTGAGGATGAGTTTCTAGCTTTAGGAGGATGGGATGGGAGCGCACCAGAACAACTTAATGCCCTATTAAGTAGGCTGAATAAGAGGCTTCAGAATGAAAGCCATAGGTAATGACATGATCTGGATCCTTGCAGCAATAGCACAACTTTCGAATTTCAGATAGTAAATATACTTCCTATAATATGGCAGGTATCCAGAATCAATTGAGGACTTACGAATGCTGTATGAGTTAATGGAGCGCAAGATTTTAAGAAAGCAACAATCATACAGAGGTTTTCGAGAAAAATTGAAGGTATATGTTTCAGTTTTGCCTCTTTCTCTTGCTTTTTACGTTAAAATTTTATTTAGGTTTGACGTATTAATCCAACTGGGACGTGGTATAGCAAAATTTTAGTTCTCTCAGTAACCTTTCCTGCGTCTAGTGCCTACTAACGGAAGTCAAACCTCAACCCTTATAGTTGCAAGCCCAGAAGTTCAATACAGCTCCTAGCAAAGTTACATCTTCATCTTGTACAGATATTACAATCATGACAGACCTTTGGTTTTGATTCTCTTGTTTTACATGGTCTATGGGGGAAATGGCTAGCTACATATTCTGTCTATGAACCAGCTATGGAAAATGTTAAAAAACACTGTAGTGTGACACTAGCTTATTTGGCCCTAGGCCACTCCACTTACTTCCATGATCCTTGAGCTTAGCTGCATGATATATTTAGTCTGACTAAAATTCATCCTTTATATACGCCTTATTTTATGAAGGTCAAAGTGGAGAAAAAGGTTTAGAAAAAGAGGAGAAAAATATTTATGCTTATAAGGCTAAGAAGTTTGCGGTTGAATATAAGTAATTTTGAATGTTTAGAGGTTTGATCTTGATGTGGATGGCTTGGAAGATGAGAAACATGCCAGTAACTTTATGACCTTGTCTTTGTTCCAATTTTATCTTTCATATGGCAAGGGTAACAACGCAATGCCAAGTTTTACCTTGATATGGTTCATCAATTTTGTAGCTGTATTCTATACTTTCTTGTTTAAGCTTTATGATTTATGGTATTAGTTTATCACCGAAAATTTTAAATTGCACATGAAATATTCCATGCCGTAGTTAAAATTTCTTTGTTATTTTCCTTCAGTTTTGCCGGGAAGCATTGGATTTGCGATGGAGAAAGTTTGAGAGGACCAGAAAGGATATAAAGTGTCAGTTGACTTGGAAGTATGGATTCTGTTGACTCCATTCTTTTGGAGCTTATTCTTAACTATTATTTCAAGCAACTCATTACCCATTACGTATAGCTGTCTAACTATCTTTTTCGCAATAGGTTTAATGATCATCTTGGAAAGAAAGGGATTAGTGGGATGGTCAATGTTGATTATGAAAAAAAGACACTTAGTATAGAGGTAAGCGATTGTTCTGGAATGCTCATCCAAATTCACATATAAATAGTATCTGCTCTAGATTAATGTGCTTACTTTTTTCATGGGCTATAAGAAGCATTTTTTCTGGAAACTTGCTCTTAAACTGTGGCTGTATCTGTCGTGTATTAGGTAACAATGCCCCAAGATGCATCATCCAGCACCGTCCGTGATGCTAGAGGCCTTTCGGGTTTGAACTTTATGCCTTTGTTTCCTTTTTAGATAATTTCAGATTGGGTAGATGCTCCTAAGTGCCGATACATTAGTTGAAAAAAGAAATTAATTGTTGGATTTAGCAGTGGTTTATAATTTCATGTAATTTAGGAACTTTATCTTTCTTGCATTGCATCATCTTGCAAGTTATGCAAGTCTTTGCAAAGATTAATGGAAGATATATTCCGATTCTCTGACCCAAACCAGGCTTCATAACGCAGAAACCTCATTTATTATTTGTCATTCTTTTGTTTAACTACTTTGCATACATACACATAGGTTATTGAGAAGATAGGTACATTTCAACAATATGCAGAGTAGCTTATGCCATGATGTTTTATACTTATTGATTAGGCGGCGAACGTTCTTTCTCAACAATATGCTTTACATTAGCTCTTCATGAGATGGCTGAAGCTCCATTCCGAGCTATGGATGAGTTTGATGTATTTATGGTAAAAAACTTCACCGATACTCACTTATTTAGAAGATTGGAGTCATCATAATCTGGCTATTTGCTGCATTCTTTCATCTGTCTGTGTAAATTAATCAAGATGCTGCATATTCTAAGTCTATTTTTGAATGAAAGGCTGGGTCAGTTTAGGGATTTATTTTTTGATGAATATGTTTTCTCACCCCTTGGAATGGATCTAAAGGATGCAGTTAGCCGCAAAATCAGCTTAGATACTTTACTGGACTTTGCTTTGACACATGGATCCCAATGGATAATTATCACCCCTCATGATATCAGGTTACATCTTTTGCTTCAAATTCCCCTTAAATACATTATTCAGGAACATTTATACCTGCAATAATGTTGTTTTACTATATTTTTATAATTGAAATCTACTCAGAGTTAACTTGGAGAATAAGCTTGTTCCTATTGTGATGACTTAAGTTACATGTGATTGAATAAGAGTGGAGACTAAAATCGTATGTACAGTGTTGAGATCACAATCTAACTTCATGTTTTGTGTATATATAGTATGGTAAAACAGGGGGACAGAGTAAAGAAGCAACAAATGGCAGCTCCTCGATCTTGACGTGTTCTGTGCAGCTCTTTTATGTATATATTTGTACTTAAAGCAAGCAATATGTATGCCTTTTGGTCCTCTAATTGTCAATGTTTAAGTGATTCTAATGATGATAGCTAAAATTGAATGGTACTATAGCTTTTATATGAAGCATCCACGATAAACATTGCAACTATAGGTTGCATAGAATAATTTCTGAGATTCTTGCTTTTGCCACATAACCATTGATAACTTTGTGAGCTTTCATTAATACAATTACTTGTTGAAGTTGTCAATGATTGAAAATCAATACCATATGTTTCTTTACCAGTTAAGGGTAAAGTTGTGTACTGATTTCTTAAGATTTTGCATATCAATGACATTTTTATTAGATTGTTGTTTGTTTTTTATTTGAAGAAATTTCTTTAAATAAATTATTTATTGAATTAATGATTGAGATTTTTTTTTAGAAAAGGCAAAATAATTTGTGTCAAATTAACGATTAAAATTAACGGTTAAAAATTTTAACTGGTTCGGTCGGTTTAATCATTAAAACCTTGAAATTTTCAAATTTTTGGTTTGATTTTTAAATTTTTGGTTTAATTTATTTTAATAATTTTTGTTAAAAATTGATAAATTTATTAATTAATCAATCAATTTTTATAATTTAATAAATTTTTATAAACTAAAATTAATTAATTAATTTTTATTTAATAATTTTTTCATTCTTTAATAGATAAAGATGATTTTTTAATTATATTTTAAAATTTTAATTTTATTCAATTTTTAACTAATTTTAAGACAGTTTAATATTGATTTAACCTTTTATTTTATAAGTTCTATTTTGATTGAAATAGAAAAAAAATTACAAATTACAAAGTCTAATAATTCAAATACCCACGTATAAATTGAATTTGAAGGCGTTATGTATTGTCCCAAGAAAGAGTTGAGTTGGGTGCTATGGTTTTTTGCACTTAAGTTTGAAAATGAAAATGTTGATGTGGACTTGCCATGGAACATAGTTCCCAAGATTCGTGCACCCACTTGATATCCTATCCAAGTTTTCAAACAGCGAGAAGAAGAAAGCAACCAACGGCTACTTCGTAACGGTCATGTTAAGGTCTCACATCAACTCTCCTACTTCCAATGCACATCTCTGCCCACCTTCTTCCAAATGTACCCAGAAAAATATAAAAGAATATTTATTTATAAATTTATTAATACCCCATTGCCAAAAATATCAGATTGAAACAAAAAGCTTCACAACCAAAAATTTAGTACTATTTTATTGTTCAGACACAGAATCTTAAAAGAGAAGGGTAAGAGGTGTGGGAGCAACAGATAGGAAAGGCAGGTTTGGTACCTGAAATGAAAGCACTGGTTCTTATGTTCTGACACAAATGTAATGTAAGAGAAGATTAGCCACATTGAGATTGATATGAATGCAAGAAGAAGCGGAACTAACTAACTCTTGGCAACGACAACCGCCGCCGCCGCAGCCGCCGCCTCAAAGACGATGTCTTTATCTGCGGAGACACCAACGCCGACCCCAATCCCACCATTGAAGAAGAGGGCACCGAGCTGGTCAGACCTTTGGCTCAAAAACACAAAGCCCTTGAAGCATGTCGTCTTGGCTATGCAACTCCAGTCTCTCGCTAGCCCTTCACCAACTAAAGACCCTCATACCAAGACTAAAACCCATACCTTAATCTCCAGTCTCTCTAATATCGACCGTACACTTCTTTTAAACGATGATATCCTTCTAAAGATCCTATCTTTGCTACCCAGTTCCCAGAAAAGCCACAACTTTCTCGTTTGTAAGCGTTGGCTTAACCTCCAAGGACGGCTTGTACGGTCCTTGAAGGTGTTAGATTGGGAGTTTCTTGAATCTGGTCGCCTGATTACAAGGTTCCCTAACTTGAACCGAGTGGATTTGATTCGTGGTTGTATTCCTGCTCCTTATGATTCTAGTATTTGGTTAAGCCATAAGGTTCTTTCTATGCCTATTGATTCTGTGGTTTCTGGTTTTGTGCAAAATTGGAGAATTTGCGAGGAAAATCTGCTGCCTGTTGAGATTGTTGATAGAGGGCTTAGAGCACTGAGTTCTGGTTGCCCCAATTTGAGGAAGCTTGTGGTTATTGGTGCTAGTGAGTTGGGGTTATTGAGTGTAGCAGAAGGTTGTTCGACTTTGCAAGAACTGGAATTGCACAAGTGCAATGACAATCTCTTGCGCGGCATTGCGGCCTGTGAGAACTTGCAAATCTTGAAACTTGTGGGGAAGGTGGATGGCTTTTACAGTTCTTTGGTTTCTGATGTTGGTTTAACTATCTTGGCTCAAGGGTGTAAGAGGTTAGTGAAACTTGAGCTTAGTGGATGTGAGGGTAGCTTTGATGGGATTAAGGCAATTGGACAGTGTTGCCTGATGCTTGAGGAACTTACTCTTTCTGATCATAGGATGGGTGATGGATGGTTAGCTGCACTTTCATATTGTGAGAATTTGAAGACTTTGAGGTTTTTATCATGTAAGAGGATTGATCCTAGTCCGGGGCCTGATGAATATTTAGGTTCTTGTCCAGCCTTGGAAAGGTTGCATTTGAAGAAATGTCAATTGAGAAATAAAAAGAGTGTTAGAGCAATGTTCAAAATTTGCGAATCCATAAGGGAAATCGTTGTCCAGGACTGCTGGGGATTGGACAATGCTGTATTTAGTTTTGCTAGTGTTTGCAGGTAATCATTCTGTTCTTTCTTGTATAAGTTTTGTTCCTTTGATTAACCTGTTCCAGTGCAGTGATTTGTGAACTTGAACTTGATATCTTCTGGTACAAACTGATTCAATTGTGTCATGGTTTAATTGGCTTAAGAAAATTTCAGGAATCTGCTAGATGATAGTAGAATAGGTTTATCATTCTTCTTAAGAACACTAGTCGCTAACAGATTGATTATTGCGTTCAACTAGGATTTTCTGTGATTGTAGCAATGTCATAGCAGGTGCGTTATATCATTTTTCTTCTGCGGAAATGAAAGTGTTATTGGTTAACCATGTGTTGATGATACTCTTTGCAGGAGGGTAAAATCACTTTCCCTAGAAGGGTGTACATTGTTGACTACCCAAGGTCTGGAATCTGTACTTCTTACCTGGAATGAGCTTCAGTTTCTTGGAGTTGAATCATGCAAAAACATAAAGGACACTGAAATCTCCCCTGCTCTTTCAACTCTGTTCTCCATTCTTAAAGAGCTGAAATGGAGGCCAGAGTCCAAATCTCTTCTTGCTTCAAGTCTACAGGGTACTGGTGTGGGCAAGAAAGGT
The DNA here is from genome assembly GCA_026874005.2 of Erythroxylum coriaceum. Lineage (NCBI taxonomy): Eukaryota > Viridiplantae > Streptophyta > Magnoliopsida > Malpighiales > Erythroxylaceae > Erythroxylum > Erythroxylum coriaceum. The sequence goes on along the minus strand of JANQAP020319186.1, from coordinate 11,105 downwards.
GGCAAATTTTTCAAGAAGTCACAATCTTTAAAGTTCCTTTCCACTGATTAGAATCTGGCATCTTTATCATAATCATAACCTACACCAGATACTGAAGGAGATAATCACTCTTTTATTTGGTTCTTGTTCAACAGAATACCCAGTTGGTCAAGAACACAATGACAATGTTTTTACTTTTCTGTAGTTGTATACCCCAGTAGCAGGTACCCCAGTAGCAGGTTAGTTTACATTAGGAAACTCGTAACTCCTAACGGAGGCAGCAGTGGGGAGTTTTCTGCAATGGACGAAAGAAAGCCTGATGGATCCAAATGAATTTGATCTGTGACTTAGGCAGGCTTGAATAGACACTATGTTTAGTGCAATCCTATACTTGTTTCTGGAATTGGATGCTGAATTTCCAGGATGCATATGTATATTTTGCCAAGCAAGTAATGCAATACCATCAGGTTTTCCCAATGATACACAAAATATCTTACTTTTTCACAAAGCTCGTTACTTAATTTTGAATTACAAAGAACTTATTGTTTAATGCTTAGTTAATTTTTCTATTATTAAAAAACATTTCTTATGACCATTTTAATAAAAATGGTTCCTGAAAGTAACAAACAAAAGGGCTTGAATATTTAACAACTATATTACGTATCTTCTTATTGTGTTGGTGAAAAGAGTTTGTTCCAATTCTGTTGGAACAGTAGCAAAGGTTAAAACCGTAACTAACCATGTCCTTAACCAGTTCAGTTTACCGACAAGCAGTACTTAGGATGAGATTTGAGTTTATCTTTCTCAAGTTGTCAGAATCAGACTTCTCAACGGTCTCAACGAAACTAAACGTCAATTAATCGAAATTAATTAAGGTAAGTGCAAATCGAGACTTACGCAAGAAGAACACGAGAGCAACTGGTGGTTAACGTAATCAGTGAGTGTGTGCTTTGGAAGATGAAGAAAGATGAAGACTTGGAGGCGGTTTCAGCATCCGCTTCCTGGGGAGGAAGTCGTATCGATGAGGGCATCGAAATAGAAGAAGAAGGAGGAGGAGAAGAGTGCTCCGATCACTCAAAGATTGCGTCTTTTCCTAGCGTTAGCTTCTCTTCTCGCAATGCCTCCTCCAAATACGATTTTGTTAAGGTCTTTTGTGGATCATCGTTTGTTTTCTTTGTAATTCTGTCAATCGACGAACAAAGCACCATTGTTTAATGGGTTGATGTTGGTTTAACAGGTAAAGGTGTGGCTGGGTGATAACGCCGATCACTACTACGTTCTATCCAGATTCTTGCTAAGCAGAATGTTGACTGTCACTAAGGTTTTTTAACTTTTTTCTTAAACCCTTTTATATATTTTGGAATCCCTTACTGTAATTTAAATTCTTAGCTTGAAGTTACGAAACATAAAATCCTTAACGATCGCATTATGGTTGAGGTGATACTGATATAGTGGCTTGATTTGGTGTGCCTTTACTTCTAAAGTATGAGGCTTTTTCAGGCCATTCTATTTGTGGGGTTTGAGTAAGATTAGTGTTAGTAAGCTTTTTGATATATGTGTTTGTGACTTGAATGATTTTCAGATCCCAAATCATGTAGCTGTCAAAATTGCACTTGAACTTAAGAAGCTGCTTGTGGATAACAGCCTTCTTGATGTGTATGCCATCTCTCTTTGGTTTATCTGTTTGTTTGTTTGTTTTTTATATTTTCAGTTTTTCGAATAATTCTCTGTTTCTTGCATTTGTTCTGGCAGCTCTCAATCTGATTTGGAAGCAAACCTATTCAAGGCATGCTTACTTCCTTCTTCTTACATATTATTATTTTGCATTGCCTAGTGAAAGTTGAGGGTTAAGTTCTATTCTGTGGGAGAAATTACGCTGTCATTTGATTTTCATGATACTGATGGAATGACTTCAGTAAATGCTAAATCGTATTTGTTTATTGACAGCTTATGGAGAGGAGGGGTTACGGGGAAGAATACATCAATCGTTACAAGATGATGACAAGGTTTATTTATTTCTTTATTCTCTTCCCTTCTGGTAGAGTAAAGAACAAAATCAATAATCAGAAATTAAGGAGAAGAACTTAGGATCAAATGGCCGAGAGAAGCCTTGAATTTCTGGAAATTTGTCACAGCAGCAATAAAACTCCGAATACAAATAAAGAAGATACTGACTGGATAACCAGCCCCCAGGAAAAAGATTCCCGATACTCCCACTCAGTACATACAGTAATCACTCGATACCCCCTACCATCACACACCCTTACTCCTTATACAAAATTCCCTAACTAACTCTGCCACGTAATTATTCTTTCTGCTGCAAGATTTGGTTCTTTGTCCTTTGCTGAGCCTTGGTTTACTCCTTTGGGCCTTCTAGAATAAACAATAAATCCTTTGGGCTTGCTTGCTGTTCTATCACCTTCGTTGAGAATCGTCCTTATGCCTTTGATGTACTCTATGAGTTACTTTAAGTATTGCATGCAGACAATTAATATTGACTGTATTTCCTTACCTTTCTTTTTTTAAAGATTTCATCACCAAAGAGTAAGTATTGCATGCAGACAATTAATATTGATTGTATTTCCTTACCTTTCTTTTTTTAAAGATTTCATCACCAAAGAGTAAGTATTGCATGCAGACAATTAATATTGATTGTATTTCCTTACCTTTCTTTTTTTAAAGATTTCATCACCAAAGAGTTCCTTTGGTCATCCTTGTTTGTGGAACTGCCTGTGTTGGAAAATCTACAATAGCCACCCAACTTGCACAAAGGCTGAACTTGCCCAATGTCTTGCAGGTTTTCTTCTTTCCCATAATTGTTCTGGCCTTTTCCATTCCATCTCTTATATGAAAATACAGTTGGAACTGTGATCTGATGCCTTTGACATTATGTCTTTTTTTGTGGACAGACCGAAATGGTGTATGAACTACTGCGGACATCTACAGAGTATGTCTTTATTTTACTAAACTGTGTTTTGCAAACAACTCTATGCAATCTCTTGCAATTTAAAAAGTTATGGGCTGGGAGCATTACAATGGAAATGTATTGCCTGGAGCTATTTTACAATTTCTAATTGGGAAAAAGGTCATCAATGAGGAGTTTAATAAGGAGATTTTCCTTTCCGTCCAGAGTATATAGTTTTCTCTTTTCTGCATTATTGTTATTTGGCTTTGGAAGCTGAAGCCTCTTGACAATATGTAGCATGTTGTCATATTGTCCATAGCCTTATATTTGGTGGATTATTCAGAATTGCTTATTATCTTCTGTCTGAAATAGTGCACCACTGGCATCTATTCCAGTATGGGAACGGGACTTCAGCTCTCCTGAGGAGTTAGTGACTGAATTCTGTAGAGAATGCAGAGTTGTTCGCAAAGGTAGTAAAAAATTTGCAGTAGTATTTCCAAAAGTTTCTTTCTTCTATTTCTTTGTCTTGTGGGAAGATTTCAGACTTTTCTTCTTCTATTAGTGACAAAGTCTGCCAGTGATCTGTACAAGTGTGTAAGTCTTTTTCTCTTTAGTTAGCTGATTTAATGCTGCCTTGTAGGTTTGGCAGGTGATCTGAAAAAGGCTATGAAAGATGGAAAGCCAATTATAATTGAGGTTTGAATAACATATTTATGGTTCTTTGCTTACAACTGCATTTTATCGTATCCATGTAATTTATTATTATGGTACTTTGTGTTTGCTTTCATACAAATTTATTGAGATCATGACGTTTGCATTAAATTGTTCGTCATATGCACTTTCAGTCCCACTTTCTATCCATGAATAACATTTGTCAATATTAGTTTTAAACATCTTATCTTTAATAATTATGAGGACTCTAATGAATATAGCAGAGGAGAAAGTTAAATGTTGGATCGAGGTTCTTCTTGTGCAGGCATTTTTGTGTGTAGTTGGATCAAGGTTCTTCTTGTGCGGCATTTTTGTGTGTAGATGATTTTGCTAGTGCAATTAGAGCAAACTTTTTGAGATGTGAGACACTCTATTCCCTGATAAGGAAATGTCTGCTGGAGCTTGTAAAGGAACTATGCAACAAGATCATCGAGTTCTCGAAACAATCCCACCACTCTCAGAAAAAAACTAATTCATGATGTGGTTTTCCTGAATTTGACAGACTGTATCGCTCATCTAGTATTTTATGGTGTGAAAATTAATAATTACTGTTACTTCACCATAAATTTTTCCTACTATATCTTTTCATCTTTTTTCTCATTCTCTGCTTTCTCTGCTTAATTCTGGTAATCATGCTCCACTGTGTTGACTGATCCACATGTTTCTTAAAAACTTGTAGGGGATACATTTGGACCCAAGCATTTATTTAATGGATGAGGAAAATAAGTTAGAAAAGAACAAAGAAAAAAGCTTGGTGTCTGTGACATCTGAAAACGATCCTTCTAGAAAAACATATAATAATTCTACGAACATTGGTGGGTATCATGACGAAAATGGCAACTGCATTGATACTAATTTGAGTTCAGAAGTGAAATCTGGAGATCAGTTGAACAAGCCCTTGGATTCCCAAGAAACTATTGATGCCGCAGAAAGTATTCCAGACAACAAAGGTGATTCTTACTCTGTGTGTGGGTTTTACTCATCTGTTTGGAAGGATTTTGAAATCATTGTTTCTATCAGAATGTCAGGGATATCTGCAAAGAGTGTGATGTTAGGGTGGCAACTTTCTTATAATCTTCTTTTTTTAACAGTATTGCAGAGTTTGGTAACTTATTTTTGATCATGCAGGTGAAATTACTAAAGATTCTGAAGGACATGGAAATAATCCCATGAGAAAGGAAAAGTCTGGTGCTGAACCAATAATTATACCTATAGCTCTAAAGATGGCCCCGTTTGATCATAAGGTCGGTCCTTTACGTGTGCAAAGCTTAAGCTCATTATTTCTTCTTTTTTCCTCAATTATGCTTTCTTTCTGCAGGCATTACTTGATGAATGGATCTCAACACGAATGTTTAATGATAAATGCCAAATCAAAAGTAAAGAAAGGTTGATTGCCAATTTGAAAACGATTCAGGATTACTTGTGCTCTTTTGAGTCCCAGGTGTGATTATTCTGCTATTCAAGTCAGCATCTCTTAGTTTTTGCTTTTTATAACTTCGCACCAACATCTCGTTTTGTTTTGTTTATTTTGTTCAAGGAATGATATATACTGAAACAGAGAAGGGTTTTTATAAAATAACGTTGAAGATTTACTTAAAAATAGAGTACGAAGTATATATGCTTTTAGTTTTGGTGTTATTATTTTCTTGAAGCCTCAACTATTTTAAGTTGAAATTCAAAGTTCTTGCTGTAAACCTTCTCATCTCGTCATGATCCCTTAATAGTTTTTTTGTGCGGGGTGGGGAGCAGGGTTTAACAGTTGTCAATATCTCAGCAACAACATTCCCTCAAACTCTGGATTGGCTGCATGGATATCTTCTTCAGGTACTTTCCTTGTCAGGACTGTATAATTCCACTTCAATACCATGATGCTTATCTGCAATGTATGCCTTCAAGCTTTATTTGGTTGGATCCAAGAGCTACCCTTGTTATTCTGCTTCCATAAACATTGGATTTAGATGTGGCTGCCTTCGGAAAAGAGTCAATTGATTTGTTGCTGTCACCCTCCTAAAAATTCTTCCTTAGTATCACTCCTTTTTTTCTTTTCTGTTAAGACAACTTTCAGTTTAAAGTTTTTATTTGATATTTCTCCTTTATTGATGTTCTTTTATCAACACATCTTACGATGATTGCTATTTTACATTTTTTACATTCACATCATGATAATCGATAGGCATAGTCCGACTTTGTTCTTGTATGTTGAATTATGTGACATTCAACTTTTTAAGGTCATCCCTACTGCACACTACCATCAGGCCTTTGGTTTCGTTATATATCTTATTCTGTTATATAAATCTTTCCTTCCTAACACCTTTCGTCGCCCAGTGCATTGAGCAAGGTATTTCATCAGTTTCAAATGGAAACAGTAAGCAGCAACCTGAAAGTTAGATTACCTTCAGATGTCACCTTGGACATTGAGAGGTGAGAAGTGGATCTTCAACAATTTGCTTACAGATACTTGTAGGTGTGCAATTGCTCTTGTGCTTATTCATATAAACGTATAAAGTCATTCCAATCATCTGTATCAATTTGCCAGCCTGACCAGTCAGTTCCCTTTTGTTTTATTTATCTACATACGCATTATTTGCATGTTTTCCATCTTTATCGCATATGATGTCTAGCCTTTGTTTCATTCGTATGTAAATATGTTGTGGCCCTTGATGCAGTGGTTGGACAATGGGAAAAAATTAGAAGGATAAAGTAAAGCTGAAACAAGTGAAAACAAGATTATGAGCAGACCATTTCTTTCATCATGATGCTGCGGCCGTACCTGACAAAACTACTTTTCGGTTTCGATGCCTGGAATAAGCTGGATAACATGTAATCTTATAGATTATATAATTTGCTAATGCAGCTAATTCTCCACAGATCGATATATACTCCTTTCTTAGTGATCGTACTGTTGTTACTCTTGTGATTTGAGCAAGAAAGTCTTTGATACTTACATATGAACCAGACAATTTTGTAGCCCATTTTGCAGTTCTACATTCCTCAATAGTTACCAGGTGTGGTTGACTGGTGCTTGCTAAGATTTGCTGCTTAGAATTCCCAGTGAAGCACCAGAGAAAAGATGTATAATGCTTTTTACTTGCTTACAAGTTACATTTCCTGTCTGTGAAGACAGTGACATACATGATTTGTCATTTCATTACAGGACTATAATCTGATACAATGGATATGGATTAGTAGCCAGTAACAGGCTAGCAGATACTAAGGAAATCGTATGATCAATCATATCTCATCGTCCCACAGGTCTTCAAGTGTCCTGTAAGGACTAGTTGTATGGTTACATAGGAACTCCCCTCTCATGATCTTCATCTCCTCCAACCTATCGATCTCAAGAATGTCTTGATCATCCAAACTGACGTCAAATGCCCCCATGTTTTCCTTCATTCTGCTTTGATTAAAGCTCTTCACTATCACACTCGATCCTTTTGACAATCCCCATTTTAGAGCAACCTGAACAAATTTCATTGCAGAATACGTACACATTCAGTCAATGATACTGATCAAATATCAGCAGGTGAAGCTTGAACAAAATGAAAAGCAGTTTCTTGCTAGGTACCTGTGCAGGAGTTGCATTGTGCTTGTAAGCTATGGATTGTATGATAGGACTTTCGACCACAGCTGTAGAACCCCACGAATTTCCAGGACCACCAAGTGGTGAATAGGCACTTACATGGATCCTGTAGTCTCCACACGCCTCCCGGAGCTTGCTTTGCTTCCACATTGGATGCATTTCCACCTGCAATGTAACATTACACGTAATTAGACCGTAAGAAAATATTGTTGAATTTAGTGATAGAAAACAGAAACGTCAATCAGCCAAATCCTGTTTTTCTAGGCCTGAGTCTTCATGTTTGGAGTCAAATTTCAGGATTCAGGCCTGGAAAGTTTTTTTCTGTTGACTTAGAGTCTTTCAAGAAACCATTTAATTCAAAATGCTCTTTGGTATTATTAACAACCAGAAAGTTCAATTCCAAGCTCTTTGCTTTTCAGGTTCTGAATGCAATTAAGATGGTTAGCTACCTGATTGACAGCTGGAGTTACTGAAGCAAATCCTGACAACCACTGAATCTTCTTGCTGGAGAAATTGCTGACGCCAATACACCTACACAAGCCCAACTCCAAGCATTTCTCCATTCCAGCCCATGTAGACTCCAAATCCAATTTCTCAAAATCTTCTTCATTAGGCAGAGGATAACAAGCCCATGGCTTCAACTTAACTGGCCAATGCACCAAGTACATGTCCAAGTACTCCATGCCCAAGTTCCTACGGATTAAGAAAATGAATAAAAGATATGGGTTAGATCTGTTTATGTAAACGAAGAAGATTGTAATGGAATAATGCCAAAATCCTAGCTGATTTCCTAGGCCATTATCTTGCTACTTAGACCTCTAAATCACACACCCACATGCACTTTCAAGCTTATCTGTTGTCAAAATCTGCACCTAAGATTTGGTTTCATATATATGTGTGCTCGAAGCTCGATTTCGATACTGATATCCTCTACATATATTCGATCAGATTCTGATATCTTTGCTACATATGCTGGACAAATCTTCCATTGCTGTCATCACCGTACTGTACTATCAGAGTACAACGATTTCACAGATATCTGCCAAACTTTTTCCAGTTTCATTTACAGGTTGGATTTGTTAACGTGATCAAACTGAAGCATATTCAAGTTTCTGATTAATTGGAAAAAAACTTATATTCCAATCAAGCATTTCGTCCTTACTCGAGAGTTCTCTTGAGAGCTGCAACAGGATCGCTATGATCGCTACTCCATAGTTTAGACGTCACAAACACATCGTCTCTGTCAACTACTTGGTTACGAATTGCCTTTGTCAATGCACTTCCAACGGCTGGTTCTGAACCATATATCTTTGCTGTATCAAAATGCCTGTAACCCATCTGCATTACAAACAAAACAAACCCAATGTCTGGTTTAAGAACGAAAACTACAAGTTACTGCAACCCAATAACAATCACAAGTTGCATGCAGGTTCTTGTTAACTAATGTACCAGATATAATCTCGAAAGAGAGCTGCAATGCCCCTGAAGAGCAACAATGGGTGCCGAATTATCTAACAACCCCCCATGAAACAAGAAATGGAGGGAAAAAAAAAA
>JANQAP020318585.1:0-17648 GCA_026874005.2 Erythroxylum coriaceum | reverse complement strand
CTATTTTGGATTTTGTCCATTTGTTTTTGTTGCGACCAAGAATTGCCCTGAAGAAGTTTCCTTTGGTGCCAAGTAGCGTGGTCTTCGGGAACAGGATTTGGACAATCTTTCATTGTGGGCCTAACAACCACAATGTAAAGAGATTTTTTTACATGCCTAAGGTCACACCCACAACTCAAAATTATATGCTTCAACTATTATTTGTTTTCGACTTTGTATGTTCACTAGTTGAGTATGTTATGTTTGAGTGGGAGCATATTTTTTTAAAATATATCTTTGTGTGAGTGGGAGCTTGTTGGAATTTTATATCTTAAGTGCTACGAATTCCTTTTGATGCACCAAGGTATATTTGAAAGTGCTTGGGTTTCATGTAAGGAGCTAACCCTCAGCTCAAGGGAGCTCAATGAAGCTCATGTAAGTTATAAGTGGCTTGACATGACTTTCCCTTAGCTCAAGTATCTAAAGCTAGCTTAAGGTGAGCTCGTGGGAGCTCATTAAAACTAGTTAATAGCTAGAGTCCAATTGAGATTACCCCAGCTCATCTTTGGTTCTTCAGAATTGAAGTTAGCTAAAAATGTGTTCACACTAGTTAAGCTACAAGAGCCAATTAAGGAGCATGAGTTGGAGTTGAAACCCAAAGCTTAATGGGCAAAATTGGTGGTGCTAGATGAAGGAATCTAGTGTGCGTGAGTGCACAATAGACACTAGGGTGTACCATGAGCTGTAGCACACCATAATGCATCTTCCCATGCATTCATTTAGAGTGCAAGTTCATTGTCTCCACATAGATACATGAATTTGTCCAAGAGGTTGAATTCGGCCAATGGAGAAGATTCATCATGTACCTTACCTTAGAATGAACATACATGACACCCTTTCACCAAGGTATGTGTACTTTAGATGAAAGGATGGGTTGTTTCGACCAATGGTTGTGACCATTTGGCCAAAAAGGGGTTTATGTACAAGAATGAATGGTCATGAGTGTACCATCATGACTTTAAGTGAAAATACACGACTCTTTTCCAAATGATGTGTCCCTTGGCCAAGAGTCGTGATGTTTTTCCAAGAGACATAACTCTTGGAAGAGTCATGATGTTTTGCCAAAAGACATAACTCTTGGAAGAGTCATGACTGTTCAAAGGCTTTTGGTGGCATATAAAAGGTAATTTCGTAGTTCCTTTGAGAGAGTTTTTTTTCTTTGTACAAATACTACAGTCCTCATTTTTGAGCCGAAAACACTCCCTTCTTTGAAGTCTTCATGCATTGAAGCAATCTCTTATAAATAGTTGTTAAGCTTGTTAAGAGCATTGTGAGTGAACCATAAGGATTGCTACTTTCACAAGTTAGCAACTCTTCCAACCTTAGTACGTTGTAACGAGATTAGTCTACTCCATCCATTCCAACTATGAAGAGTTGGAGAAGAAGGAGAAGCTATAGTAGATCTCAACAAGGGATGCAAAACATCAAGCATACAAGGAGTTATTCCGCCATGTTAGTGACATGCGTAGGATCTTGTATGCTTATGAAATCATGTGATTCTTGTTTGAGTTATGATCTAAAATCAACACTAAGTTCATAATGATTATTCAATTCTTGGAACAACATGTTCGACTTGTTGAAGAAGGCCAACTGTAATGTGTAACTAGAAATAACTAGTTCTCTAGAATTAGGTTGTTTTGAGCATCTTTTGGCCTTATGGTGTAATTTTTTTACGACGAATTCGATCGTGCTTTGGATATCTTAATTAAGTTATTTAGGACTTATCTAAGTTTGTTTTAGTCATAGATAAGCCACTTAGCCATTTGGGTGTTTGGGCCTAAATAGCCCATTTTAAGTTTGTTTGTTATGAGTTTATAAACTTGGGCCAAAATACACATCACATCCTTATAGGATTGTTGTTTTATAAAATAAAACTAGAGCATTATTTTTAGTTCACAAACACTCTAAAACTCGTTTATAATGGGATTTTGATTGATTTCTAAATTCAGTAAACACATTGAGTGTTCTCTGCATTCCTTTAGAGAAATCCTTTATGGTTTTCTTTAAAGACTTGAATTTCACTCAAGCATCAAAAGCCATTCGTTTTCACCCAATCAATTTCTAATTCTATTATTGTGGCCACAGAAATACCTTATTGAGTCATTAACTCAATCTTATTCATATAGAATGTTCCTTGGATCCTAAATCCATAGTTTGTGCTTTATTTGATCTAAGGTGAAGATCATATCATAACCTAGGTAAGAAATTTAAAAACAATCGTAAAACAATACTAACTCTTTTAATTAAACAAATTTTATAGCCCAATTAAAATGAAGCATGTTGATTAATAACACAAAATGAATTAAAGCACTTAATACATTTTAAATTAAAACAAGTGGAGCAAGATGTTAGTTATGGAAATCTTCAATTTAGATACCATACACCCCCAATAGCTAAAGAACTAAGATACATATGGAATGCAAATTAACACCCTCCACAATTAGTGGAAAGCTGGATCATTCAAGTTCAAAAGTAAGAGAAGAAATATTCCAATCACTTTATCAAACAATTGATGATAAAATGATTAGAACAGCACTTTGAATCCTCCAAAATGCCACAAAGATTTTAGGTTTTGAACGCCACAAACTATAGTTTGATAATTTCCAAAGTTAATGCAAGAACTTTAAATTAAACTCTCACTGGATGTTATTGGGAGAGTTTTGTTAATGACGACCCCACAACTTGTTACTCACTAAAACTAATGCTTAACACAAATTGTAATTGCCCATTTAATAATAGCCCCATAACTTGTAACTTCTTATTCTAATTAAGAGACAATAAAACTCACACTTAAAAAATTAAACCCTAATTTTTGCATGCTGAATTCACACAGTAAATAACCCAAGTCCAACTTAATAAAGTTAAAAAACACAAAATAATAGTCTAAGATCCAAACACACATAATTAAGGTTGATTGGTGTTTTATTCTTCAACGAGCTGGATTGATTCAAACAATTTGAGTCGGATCATTGTCTTCATGATGTGGACATGTTTCAATCATGTTAACAATTTTAATTTCTTCTTGCACACATAGACTTAGTTAAGCTTGTCCCTTCGAAATGTCTTCAAGTAAGCTAATTAATGCTTCTTTCATCCTTTTAGCTTTAACTCTTGTCATTGGCCCTCTATGAATGGTTAAAGGATCTTGCTTCTTGATGTCACCTCCAACTTTGGCTAATTCATCCTTTTGTTGATTCGTTATAAATCCTTTAAGCCTTATTCTTTATGTAATAAACATATTCTCTCTTCAACAACATGTAGAACAATGATTAATCTTATAAATCCATCTTATTCATCTTGAATATTAATCCGTATTTTCTTCCTTCTCCATGATTAGTCCTTGCAAAGCTATCTTCATACATTTGATCTTTCCCCTAGGTATTAAACCTTCAATTCCTTGCAAAGGATCATAAGATTGGTTGGCACTAAGTGTCGAAGGAAATGATATCCATCATTCCCTCCCTTCTCAAAAGTATTTGTCCTTGTTAATCACCTACATTGTACAAAGATAAATAAGTAATATTAAAAGTAGCACTCACATTATTTTAGTAGCTTGACAAATCTAGTTTTTAGGCATTGTCATTGATCTTATCCAACACTTGAAATGGTACATCTCCCCTAGTAGACTTTCTTTGAGCATGAAACCTCTCTTTATGCATATGAACCCCAAAACCTATTCTCTAGGTTTGAAAATAACCTTTATACACCTCTTATTAGCTTGCCTTGCATATTGTTCGTTCTTTCCCTATATGTTAGCTTGAACCTTGGCATGCAAATCCCTAACAAAATCTACCTTAGGTTTACTAACCAAATCAACAAGTTCTTTAGTAGGAAAAGGCAACATATTCAAAGGAGTTAAAGGATTAAATCCATACACAATTTTAAAAGCGAAAGAAGAGAATAGAAGTAATTGACCTATTGTATGCAAACTCAACAATGTGACAAACATTTTTCCCATTATTTTAAGTTTGTTTGACTGATAGCATGTAACAGAGTAGTAAGAGTGCTATTAACTACTTCAGTTTGTCCATCCATTTAAAGATGTACACGAGTATAAAACAAGAGTATAGTTCCTAACTTATTCTATAAAGTAAGCCAAAAATGGCTTAAGAATTTAAATCTCTATCGCTTCCTATTGCTCTAGGCAATCCGTGCAAAACATACTATTTCCTTAAAAAACAAATTAGCAATATGTGTTGCATGTTTGGTTTTAAAACATTCAATGATGATAAGCTCTTCACCTTATATCGGATGAAACACAAATCATAGATTCATGTTCCAAGGATCATTCTATATGAATCAACGTATTTCTACCATACCCATAGAATTAGAAAGGGAATGGGGGTCATAAGGAATTGGTCTTGGTCTTCAAGCCTTTGCTTGAATGAAAATTAAGTCTTTAAAGAACATAAAAAAGGATTTCTCTAAAGTAATGCAATGAACACTCAATATGTTTATTGAATATGGAAATCAATCAAAATCCCATTACAAACAAGTTTTAGAGTGTTTGTATACTTAATTACCTAGGTCAAGTCCCACTAAGATAGGATGTGGATTTTGTCTTAAGTTTGCAAACTCTTGACAAATAAGCTTAAAACGGGCTGTTTAAACGCAAAATAAACGAAACAGCTAAGTGGGTTTATCTAAGGCTAGGATCCACTTAGTTAAGTCCTAAATAACTTAATTAAGAAGTCCAAACATAGTCTAACTCTTCCTAAACAGATTACATCATATGGCCCAAACTAGCTAATTGTAACAGACCAGCTATTTCTGGTCATACCATATAGTTGGCCTTCCTCAACAAGTCTAGCATGTTGCTCCAAGCCTTGAATAATCATTAAGAACTTAATTGATGTTTTAGAGCTTCCATTGCGTATAGATCCACTATCAAATTATTAAGAACCTCTTTAGCTATTTTAGCCCACAACCATGTCATCAGTCCTCTAAGATTCTCCAATGGATCTTTTGCCTTAGTCACAATTTGTTGAGCTTGTTTAAGTGTTTCTCCTTGATTTACAAGCTCTCCAATACATCCCATTGCTTCTAAGTTGTTCGAAGCCACTCATGACATCAAGAATATGAATTGAAATAGGATTCCTAGTGATGTGAACCTTACTAAGAGTAGTAAGACCCAATAGCAAAGATTGATAACTTTGCCCTAGAATGGTCCAAGAGACTAGATATATGAAAGGAACTTAATCCCATTGTTTGTATGATCAAAAAAGAACCTAATAAATAAGAAAGGTTTTAGATACCAAACTTAAGAATAAAGAATATAAGGTGATTGGTAAGTCTAAACTATGAACACCACAATTTAAACTTGTAAATTCAAATATTTTAGTAAAGAACCAAGAAAGAGAATGCTCACTAAAACGTTGTTGATGGCAGTTATGTCTTATAAAAGCACAAAATGTGCCTTTAGAGGAAGGCATAGAGTCTTAAAATCCAAACTTAACTCCAATTTTGATTTTGTTTTAGAAATAATCAGCTTGCCTAAAATAAAAGAACTTCTAGAATAAACTTAATCCCCTAATTTGCAGCTATAAAATAGGAAAATAAGTCCAAAAGATATGCAAAAGAATAAGGAAAACAAATACAACTTAGAATTGATAAGAAATCCCTCTAAAATAGGGAAAAAAACAAGTCAAATAGTCAACAATGCCTTATGACTCTCATGTATGTGTCAAACAGTCTACTTTTGAGAGCCATAACTTGAGCTATGAAGATCTAAATGACCTGATTCTTAATCTGTTAAAAAGATGCTTCGTAGTTTCAGTGAACTTGGAGTTCTATCACCTTCTTGCATTTTAGAACTAAAACATTTTACTGCTACATTTATTGAATTAAATTTACTAGTTTTGAATTTGAGGATTCATTTAATTCTTCAGAGCAACTTTAACTTTTAGCGTACATGCCTTCAATTAGCCCATTCAGAGCTTCTTTTAATCTTCTTAGTTATTGTCCTTGTGATTGGCCCTCCATTAATGCTCAATGGATCAGAATTTAGTGTTTTACTTGTAACGCCCTTTGGATTCTCATTGTTCCCTGTCTCCTTTAAAGGATTTATTCACGAATCATCACCAACATCAAAAAGAGATAAATTAACAACATTACAAATAGCATGAACATTATACTAACTAGGAAGATTTAAGCTATATGCATTATCATTGACCCTTGCAATCACTTAATTAGGACCATCCCCTCAGATGCAATTTAGATTGCCTTTGAATTAGAAATAAATCTTATGCATATGCAACCAAACCCAATCATTAGTCTCAAAATCAACTTGTTTTCACCCTTTATTAGTTTGATTAGCATTGTGCTCCATTCTCCTTTCAATATTTTGCATTGCTTTCTCATGAATTTTCTGGACAAAATCTTCCTTCTTTTGATTATCCAAATTTACATGCTCATCAATAGGAAAAGGTGATCAATCTAAACGAGTAGCGAAATAAAACAATATACAATTTAAAAAAGTGAAAATTTAGTTGCATTACGAACATGTCTATTTAATCAAACTTAATATGTAGCAAACATATTTCCCAAGTTTTCAAGTTCTTTTGAATTGCAGCATGTGAACAGATAGATAAGCTTATATTAACTACTTCATCTTGCCCATCTATTTGAGGATGACATGTATTAGAAAATAAAAGTTTTGTTCCTAATTTATTCCACTAAATTTTTCCAAAAGTAAGTTTGAAATCTAATGTCATACGAAGAAATCATACTTCTAGGCATGCCATGCAATCTTACGACCTCCTTGAAAACCAAATCAAAAACATGGAATGAATCATGAATTTTATGGCATGGAATGAAATGTGTCATCATCAATAACCACACATATAGAATCATCACCCCTTTTAGACCTGATATGAATCAACAAGGATGATTCAGCCAAGGTTGAAGCTAACATCAGGAAGCACGATCCTTTAACGATTCATAGAGGACAAGAGCTAAAGCTAAAAGGATGAATGAAGCATTAACTTGCTTACTTGAAGATATTTGGAAGGAACAAGCTCACCTAAATTATATCAAGGGTTTATGTATGCAAGAAGAGATTAAAATTATTACCAAGATTAAAAATATTGAAATCATGAAGATAATGATCCCACCCATATTGTTTAAATCAATTCACCTCGTTGAAGAATAAAAAACCAATCAACCTGACTATGTGTGTTCGGATCTTGGGATGTTATTTTGTGTTATTTTGAACTTTAGCAAGTTAGGCTTGTGTTATTTTCCATGTGAATTTAGCATGCATGAATTAGGGTTTTAATTTTGTTAAGTGTGAGTTTTAGTGTCTCCTGATTAGAATAGGGGGTTATAAGTTGTTGGGCCATCACTAAATGGGCAGTTATAATTTCTATTAAATGTGAGTTTTAGTATCTCTTAATTAGAATAAAGAGTTATAATTGTGGGGCTGTCATTAAATGGATAGTTACAATTTGTATTAAATCAAAATTGAATGTTGTGTTTTAGCCATTGTTCTGTCAAAACAAGGCTTATTCTCTTTGTAAAAGAAGAATTAGAATAGAAAATTTTATGAGTTTTTTTTGTGAGATTTTTGTTTAAAATTCTTACATAATCTTTGGAACTTATCAAACTAATTCAATTTGTGAAGCTCAACACCTAAAATCTTTGTTTTATTTCAACTCATCAACTTGTTAAGTTTGTGGTGTTTTGGAGGGTTCAAAGTGCTCTTCTAATTATTTTATCACCATTCCTTGATAGGGTAATTGGAATATTTTTTCTTATTTTCAAACTTGAACAATCTAATTTTCCATCAATTATGGCAGGGTGTTAATTTGCATTATATATTTATCTTAGTTCTTCAGCTATTGAGGTGTATGGTTCCTAAATTGATGATTTCCATCATTTGGTATTAGAGCTTTTGCTCAAGTTTGATGTTTGCGTATTTATTTACTTTTCATCTATTTCTTCAATCTTTTTTCTACGTCTTTTAATAGAATCATATCTATATGTTTTGTTCTTTCTTCAATCTAAATTAATGTTAATCTTTGTTTATTGCTAATTACAAAACAAAATTAAAAAAGGTATACAACTACTAATTTCTAACCTTTGATAGAGTTTGTACCACTTTAAATTGACCTAACTTTTATTATTCATAGACCTGTCCCTTGTTACTCCATTGAGTTGCCATAAATCTAAATTGTTTGTTTAAGAAACTTAGTTAATGTAAAAAAACCCATAAACAAAACAAGAGTGGTAAAAGGCTAGCAAGGTGATACAAGCAACGTGAAAAGCCACATAAAGTGTGAAACATGAGTGGAGTGATCCATTTATTGAGTGAAACACATAAGGGAATGTATGAAGCTGTTCTATTTTTTTCAAGGTTTTAGACATTTCTAACAAAGACAAAGAAGTTAGTTATTCCTTCAAATGATCAAGTAATTGAAGCAATGCAACAACAATTTGAACAAATGTTCAAAATGATAGGAGATGTAAGAGTTCATTTAGAAAAAATCATGGTGATGCACTTGCCAAATTGCAAGGTGATCCATAGTAATGAACGTAACCAGCCATTGTCCATAATGATTATTGTGATATAATTGATACAAATGATGACCAAGGGTCTAAACATTAATCCTAAATGAAAAAATAGGATAGGATATTTTGATAATGAGGAACAAAATATAGGCAACATTAAAATGAAGATTCCTCCTTTTCAAGGGAAGAATAATCTAGATGGCTATTTGAAGTGGGAAAGAAAAATGGAGATGATTTTTGAATTCCGTAATTATTCTAAAGAAAAAAGATAAAATTACCCGTTGTTGAATTTTTTTAATTATGTTATTGTTTGGTGGGATTAATTTTGTAAAGATAGGTGTAGTAATGGTGAAAGATTCATGGAGACATGGCTAGAACAAATCATGAGAAGTAGATTTATCCCTAGCCACTATTATAGGGATTTGCACTAACATTTACAAACTTTGACCAAAGGTTCTATAAATGTGGACAAATATCACAAAGAGATGGAGATAGCCATGATAAGGGTTAATGTGGAGGAGGATCATGAGACAACCATGGCTAGGTTCTTAAGTGGCACAAGAACATTGCTAATCTTGTGGAAGAAGAAGAAGAAACTAAATCTTTGGCTTTTGCATCTCTTTTGGTTTTGAGGTAGTCTTGTTATCCTTCTGGTTTGACCTCTATGAAGAGTTAGAGATCAAACTAGATTTGGAAGTTCCTCTAGACTTTAATTGCCTCTCCACCTAAATGGCCTTGTCCTTCAAATCCTCCATCTCTACATAATGTTGCAAATCCATTATATCTGCAATCTCCTTATCCAAACCATTAATAAATATTGCCATAATGGCTTTTTGGTCCTCTTTAACATTAGCCCTAATAATTGTTACCTCCATCTCCTTGTAGTATTCATTTACACTCTTCGAACCTTGAGTCAAACTTTGTAATTTACAAAAAATCTAAATAGTGTATGAATAATTTAAGCATTTTCACCTTCATATCCTCCCATAGCTGAATAGGTCTCTCTTCATTCCTATACCTACTAAGCACCATTTGATCCCACTAAATGCTAGAATAATCCACGAATTCAATGCTTCTCAAAGTATTTATGACAATCAAACATATGTTCTACTTTTCTTTCCTAGCCCCAGTACAATTATGGATCATTCTTGCCTTGAAAAGAAGGAAGCTTCATCTCAATAATACCTAAATTATTTTCTCACCTTTAGACAACCCCTCTTCCTCTCATAAAACCAAATTCTTCAAAATTGGCTTCCTCCTCTTCCTCGACATTAAGTGGCTAACCTCTATAATAGTATTATCTGTTTAACATCTTAAAATCATCTGATTTCATATTAAGAGTCTCAAATTGATCTTGAATGGCTTTCATGAACATCTTGACGTCAATGTCAACATTTTCACCATAACTCATGATTAAACATGAAAAAAAAATAGTAATAAAACATATCAGGTTGTCCTCACTTGCTCCCTTATGTGTTTACATTCTAATTGTTGTTGACTTATGTTTTCACTCAATCTTGACTTTTTTTATATTGGACTCTCTACTCTTTTTTTTTTACCACTAAACTTTTTGTTGCAAGTCGTTTAACTAAAAACATAATCAATGATCTCAACAAGGAAACATAAAGCAATTCAGACCTAATTTCCTTGAATTCTAAATTCAACAAGAAAGGTAAGACAAAAAATAATAGAAAGAAAACATGAGGGAGAAAAGAAAAAAAGAACTTAAAGAATTAGGTAATATAAAAAGAAAAAACAAAGAAAGAAAAGAGATTTAAGCAAGAATAAGGAAAGTAAAATTTATTTAGAAAAAGATTGCAAAAAGACATAAGATAACAAGAAATAAAGCACGAATAAAGAAACAAGAATTAATATAGAAAATGATTACAAAAGGAAAGAAGATAAAAGGAAACAAAGCTTGATATAAACCTTGGTGAAGGAACACCTAATGTTGGAATTTTATAGCTTAAGTGTACAAATTCCATTTGACGTACTAAGATATACTTGAAAGTGGTTGGGTTTCATGTAAGGAGCTAACCCTCAGCTCAAGGGAGCTCAATGAAGCTCATGTAAGCTATAAGTGGCTTGACATGACTTTCCTTTAGCTCAAATGTCTAAACCTAGCTTAAGGTGAGCTAGTAGGAGCTCCTTAAAACTAGTTAATAGCTAGAAAGCTACAGATAAGCTCAATCGGACTCAATTGAGATTACCCCAGCTCATATTTGGTTCTTGGGAACTAAAGCTAGCTATAAATATGTTCACACTATTTAAGCTAAAAGAGCTAATTACAGAGCATGAGTTGGAGTTGAAATCCAAAGTTTAATGGGCAAAATTGGTGGTGCTAGATAAAGGAATCTAGCGTGCTTGAGTGCACAATGGACACTAAAGTGTACCATGAGCTGTAGCACGCCACAATGCATCTTCCCATGCATGCACTTAGAGTGCAAGTTCATTGTATCCACATGGATACATGAATTCGGCCAAGAAAGGATGAATTCAGCCAAGAGGTCGAATTCGAACAATGGGGAAGATTAATCATGTACCTTGCCTTAGAATGAACATACATGACACCCTTTCACCAAAGTATATGTACTTTGGATGAAAGGATGTGTTGTTTCGACCAATGGTTGTGACCATTCTGCCAAAGAGGGTTTTATGTACAAGAATGAATGGTCATGAGTGTACCATCATGACTTTAAGTGAAGATACATAAGAGGGCTTTATGTACAAGAATGAATGGTCATGAGTGTACCATCATTACTTTAAGTGAAGATACATAAGTCCTGGAAGAATCATAATGTTTCGCCAAGAGACGTAACTCTTGTACGAGTCATGACTCTTCAAAGACACCTTTTGGTGGTCTATAAAAGGGAATCTCGTAGTTCCTTTAAGTGAGGTTTTTTTTTCTTTGGCCGAATACTACACTCTTCTCCTCATCTTTGAGCCGAAAACATTGCTTCTTTCAAGTCTTCATGCATTGAAGCACTCTCCCATAAAATAGTTGTTAAGCTTATTAAGAGCATTGTGGGTGAACCATAAGGATTGCTAATTTTATAAGTTAGCAACTCTTCTGACCTTACTGCATTGTGACGAGATCAGTTTACTCCATCCATTTCAACCACGACGATTTGGAGAAAAAGGAGAAGCCATAATGGATCTCCACAAGGGAGGTAAAATATCAAGCATACAAGGAGTTATTCTGTTGCATTTCAAGTTAGTATATCATCCTACCCTTCTTAGTGACATGTGTAGGATCTTGTATACTTATGAAATCATGAGATTTCTTGTTTGAGTTATGATCTAAAGTTAACAAATGGTATCAGAGCCTTAGGTTGAAATCATGATTTGAAATGATTTTATGATCATAAAATTGACATACTAATATGTTGGTATATATTTTTAATGCAATCATGATAATGGCATGTGAACGTATTTATTGATATATGTTCCCATGCTAAATTGAAGGCTTTATTGAGAGCATGTCTTGTGAAATAATAAAAGCATGTTGAAATATTTCTAATTGAATGTTATACGCATTTTTTTGCTATGTTTTAGCATGAAATAGTTGTTTCTCATGCATGTTGCTTGATTAAGTCTTATTGTGGTAGAAATTCACTTACATGTGATAATTACATTAATGTAGATGGCATGTAAGAATATTGTTTCTAAATTAAATCAAGACCTGAAGCTTAATGGAGATAATTACTCCATTTGGCAACAAAAGGTTCAATTCATCTTAACTGTGCAAGATACACTTGATGTGCTCTTCCATACAGTCGAGTTACCAGCGGTGGGTGGAAACTCTAATGCCTATGAGGCATATAAAAAGAAAGATTTTATGGCACGTGTTACTCTCTTAAGTACCATGATTGATGAACT
Source organism: Erythroxylum coriaceum (assembly GCA_026874005.2). Lineage (NCBI taxonomy): Eukaryota > Viridiplantae > Streptophyta > Magnoliopsida > Malpighiales > Erythroxylaceae > Erythroxylum > Erythroxylum coriaceum. The sequence goes on along the minus strand of JANQAP020318585.1, from coordinate 5,222 downwards.
CATGGTGGATTTCTCTATGCTTGAGTCGGACAAAGCCATACGAAATTCGGCCAAGACTAAGTATGAAGATGTTTCTTTGGAGAAACAAAGAGCTATGATGATCAAGTTTGAAAATTATATTAAGAGGGATGACCACACTATGAGTGCCCACTTACGTGAGATGTCACACATGATTCATCAACTCAAATCCATTGGTCATGTGCTCACTGATGAGCAACAAGTTCAAGCAATAATTCGTTCCTTGCCTGATGAGGAGTGGCAATTGATGAAGGTCAATTTATGCCACAACTCTCAAATCAAGTCATTTGATGACATTGCAAGGCACCTTTTGCTAGAGGAAGAGGTGATGGCCATCAAGAACAATTCAAAGGCATATGTTGCTAGAACTTCCTTTCCCAGCAATAACAAGTTCAAAGGGAAGATGAAAAGGAAGGATGGTCAAGACAATAGGAACGATGCCACCTTGAAAAAATTCAAAAAGAAGCGCAACAAAGCCAAGTTGAAGTGCATCAATTGTGGCAATAAGGGACACTTTGCCAATGACTGCGAAGCATCTCCTAAGGTACATGATCCCTTTTCTACTTCATTTATGCATGTTGTGTCATACACGTACTTAACTGAATCTAATTTTTTGTGGATTATAGATTCAAGAGCAAAAAACCACGTAGCTAAAGAAAAGTCGATTCGTGGCATGTAGGAAGTTGCCAATGGGAGCAAAACATGTTTCTATAGGGAACAATGCAAGCCTTGAAGTAGAAGGGATAGGGACTTGTAGAGTTCCTTAATTGATGTTCTATATGTACCTAAGATTTGTAGAAATTTGGTTTCTGTATGTTCCTTATTAAAGTTCAGATATTGCTTGAATTTCTTTAATAAATTTATGGATATTATTAAAGATAATGCAGTCGTGTGTTCTTGTTTAGTAAACAACGGGTTGTTTGAATTGAACGCAAGTGTTGCTACTTCTAGTTGCTATGTAACGAAGGTTACTACTGAGATAACTTGGCATGAGCATTTTGGACATATTGGACAAGAAAGCATGACTAAGTTGGCTACACGTGGCTTACTTGGATCATTGTCCAAGTCTCTATACCAAGTTGTCAATCATGTCTTATTAGCAAGGCTACAAGAAAGCCTTTTATCAAGGCAACTAGAAGTCAAGAATCTTTACAATTAGTTCACTCCGATCTTTGTGGACCAATGAGAATTGTATCTAGACTTGGGTTTGATACTTCATCACATTCATAGATTGTACTCGATTTAACTATGTGTTCTTACTAAAGCACAAGTGTGAAGCATTAAGGTGCTTTGAAACATACTTGCACTTAGTGGAGAATCAATTAGGTAAAAGGATCAAGTTATTGAGGACTGATCGTGGTGGCGAGTACATGTCAAATGATTCTAAGGCATTTGTGACCAAAAGGACATTGTGAAGCAACTCACACTTCCTTGGACTGCACAACAAAATGGAGTAGCCGAAAGGAAGAATATGACTCCTATGGATATGGTGCGATCCATAATGGTTAAGGCCAACTTGGATATTGCCTATTGGGGGAATGCATTGCTAGTACAACACATATTTTGAATAGAGTGCCCTCTAAGTCCATTGATTCTATACCATATGAGTTATGGTCAAAGAAAACCCCTAACTTAAGCTATCTTTGTCCTTGGAGATGTGTAGCTTATGTACATGCTATAGATCACCCTCTTGGAAAATTAGGCCCTAGAGGGAGGAAGTGTGCCTTCCTTGGTTATTCTAAGCATTCTAAAGGGTATGTGTTTTAGAACGTAAGTCACAAGATTGGAAATGTCTTTGAATCAAGAAATGCCAACTTTATTGAGGATGAGTTCCCTAAAGTTGGTGAATGTTTTGATTTAGATGTGATGGCTGAGACATTTGTGCAAGGTCAGTCTAGTGTTTTGGAAGCACCATTGACTATACCTTTTGTGGTAGAAGTTCCTCAACAAGAGGTTATTCAAGTGCCTCCTGCATCCCCACTTGTTAATGAATAACAAGAAGAAGTTCTTGATGAACAAGCTCAAGGAGTTGAGGGAGTTCAAAACCACATGATCAAGCTATAAGGCAAGATCATGATGAGCCTCCTCCCATGCCTAATTTGAGACGTTCAAATAGGCAATTTGGACCACCAAAAGAATGGTGAATTTGGGAGGGAGGTGAGGCAAACTTGGTGTCATCTGAGATTGATTAACAAAGTAATGTGGAAGAAGCTCTTGAAGGTGTTCATAAAGAGAAGTAGCTAATGGCAATGCAAGATGAGATGAATTCGATGCATCTCAATGAGGTTTCGGACTTAGCTGAATCACCTCCTATTTGAAGGGCTATTGAGAGCAAGTGGGTTCTTAAGATAGAATTGAATTTTGATGGCACTATTGAAAAGTACAAGGCTCGATTGGTGGCCAGGGGTTTCACAGAGAAGGAGGGTATATATTTTAAGGATACCTTCTCTCTTGTTGTGAAATTCAATTCCATCAAATTATTACTTGCTATTGTGGCTTATTTGGACTTGGAATTGCATCAAATGGATGTAAAGATCACCTTTCTCAATGGTGATTTGAGAGAGGGGATTTACATGCAACAACCCGAGGATTTGTTGAAAAGGTTTAAGAGCGCAAAGTATGTAGACTTAAGAAGTCTATATATGGTCTTAAGAAAGCTTCAAGACAGTGGCACTTGAAGTTTCACAATGCAATCACAAACTTTGATTTTATGATGATGCATGAAGACCATTGTGTTTATGTGTACAATTCTGGGTCCAAAATTGCCATTATGACTATATATGTGGATGACATATTGATAGTAAGTAATGAGTTGAGTTTATTGAAAACCATAAAAAGATGGTTGTCTTCCACCTTTGCCATGAAGGATATAGGAGAAGCTGCCTATATCTTTGGTGTTAAGATCCTAAAAAATAGGAAAGCTAAGATGTTGACCTTGTCTCAAGAACTTTATATTGATAAGATTCTAGCAAGGTTCAACTTGACAAACTTAAAACCAATGAGTACACCACTTGCATGTGGTTGCAAGCTTGCTGGAAGTCTATTGTTTGCCATGTTATGTACAGAGCCGGACATTAGCCAAGCTATAAGTCTACTGGCAAGATATTCTTCTAACCCTGGAATCGAGCATTGGAAGTGTATGAAAAGGGTCCTTAGGTATCTTAAAAGTACAAAGGACTATTGGCTATGCTACCAAGGAGGGAATCTTGGTTTGCATGGCTACACTGATGTTGATTGGGGTGGTGATCTTGATTCTTGTAAATCTACAACTGGCTATATCTTCATGCTAAATAATGGGGCTATTCTTAGAGTAGCAAGAAACAAACTTTTACAGCATTGTCAACAATGAAGGCTGAATTTGTTGCTAGTGCCTCGACCGTGTAAGAGGCTTTGTGGTTTGTAAATTTTATTCAGCACTTAGGGTCAATTGTGCCTTTGGAAAGGCCCATAACTATCTATTGTGATAGTATGGCAGCTTTGGCTTACACTAAGGACCCTAAACATCATGAAAAGACTAAGCACATTAGCATGAAGTATCATTTTGGTAGAGATGCAATAGAAAAGGTACAAATTAAGTTAGAGTACATATCTACAAACCTAAGGGTGGCTGACCCTATGAATAAGCCATTGCCACCATTTCATTTTGCTAAACATGTAAAGGCAATAGGTCATTGTAGATTATGAAATGTTGGTGTAATTTTCTCCTTCTTGTGTCACACATGTAAGACATTTGCTAAATGAAAAGTTGTTTATCAATTATTGGTGCATTTCACTTTGAAACCACAACGAAAAATGTACATGTCAATCATAGGCTGAGGTTGGTTTTATCACACGAGCCATCCGCCTTTACGTCTTTGCATAAGATCAAGGATGAGACTGCTAAAGTCTTAAATGTATGTTATCTCTTAAAAGGGATATGTGACTTGTGTCTCATACATTTAAGTGGGAGTCATAAACCAACACACAACTTTAGTCTTATGGTCGTCTTGATTATGCATTTATCAAGATAAGGTGATCAAAGTCATAAAGTTTTTATGTCCACTCATATAAACTATTCTATAATTTCATTCTTAAGAGTGAGAATAAGGAGTATTTCATGGTTGTTTGACATGTCCTCCTATTATTGAAAATAATAGGAGTTACACATCTAAATGTTTTAAGAGGGAAAATTGACACAGCCCTCCAAGTGGGAGTGGAGTAGTAAAACATTTACGGATATGTTTAGGGAACATCAAAGGGAGGTGTTCCAAATGCTCCATAGTTAACTATGAAATCGACCAACCGAAGAAAATAAGCAAGTTGTCTCTTGTCTTGCTAAGTGTGAGATTCTTCATTCAAACCCCTGAGTGACTATGGCTTACTATTAGGAAATTGAGGATTATTATGGTCTTCTTAATTAGTTGTCGAAGGTCTTGGGAGAAATGGAGCTGGAGTATCCTCCTTTTAGATAATTATGTTTTCTTAAATTTTCTAGTAATTTGAAGCTAAAGGAAAGATATGAATGCATAATTATAATTGCATGAGTTGCATAACTATGATATCATATGTTGCACATTATAAATGATACACAATCACATTATTAAATCTTTGTGCTACATATTGTTTTGTACAAATATGAAAGATTGAGTATGATGTGGGAAAGAAACTAAGTCCACTTGAGGTTTAATACATTCATGAGTTTTATGAGTTAAAATTCACAAAGGAGACTGAGTGTGAATAAACATGTGTATAAAAATGTCTTGAGTTTTGAGAGGCATAACTTGATTTGTTCAAGTTTGATTTGTTCAAACGTGAGGAGAGTGACAATCTTTCATTGTGGGTCTAGCAACCACAATGTAAATAGATTTTGTTTACATGCCTAAGGTCGCACCCACAACTCAATTATGTACTTCAACTATTATTTGTTTTCAGCTTTGCATGTTCAGTTGTTGAGTACGTTCCATTTGAGTGGGAGCATATTTTTTTAATATATCATTATGCGAGTGGGAGATTATTGAAATTTTATAACTTAAGTGCTACAAATTCCATTTGACACACTAAGATATATTTGGAAGTGTTTGGTCTTTATGTAAAGAGCTAACCCTCAGCTCAAGGGAGCTCAATGAAGCTCATGTAAGCTATAAGTGACTTAACATGACTTTCCCTTAGCTCAAGTGTCTAAAGCTAGCTTAAGGTGAGCTCGTGGGAGCTCATTAAAACTAGTT
>JANQAP020317241.1:22487-34137 GCA_026874005.2 Erythroxylum coriaceum | reverse complement strand
GGGGAGAAGAGTTGGAGTTCATGAAATGAGAATTAAGAAATGGCTATATAATTGGCTGAGTTAACAAAGCATATGAAAATGTTAACCGTGAGACCATCCCAAAATGTTCCAAATCAAGAGGTATGAGGTGTATGTAGAACTTTTGGTCATGTAGCTAATGTTTGTTCATATTCTTTTGAATCTTTTTTAGATGAGGAAGAATAAGTGAACTCACTTAATGGTTTTCATCCAAGGGTGTGAAATGATCCATATTTGAACAACTACAATATTGGTTGGAGAAAACATCCCAATTTTTCTTGGAAGACCAATAATCCACCAATATAGCCCCAATAATAATATCATAATTTTCAGAGACAAAATCAATTCCAAGGGTAATCCTAAAATCAAAACCTACCAAGAAAGCCTTTTTTAGAGGAAAGTCTAATTGCATTTACTCAAGCAACCACTCAGAATCAAGAAATGAACAACAAAAGATTTGACTCCTTGGAAGCTTATGTAAAGAGGGTTGAGACTCAAGTAGGGCAACTCGCTACTCAAATAAAAAACAATTAAAAGGGAAAGTTGCCTAGTCAACCCGAACAAGCCAAATCCGTTAAGGTTATAAGAAGTGGTAAGGTGATTGATAATCAAGTTGAGATTCCTTGTAATATATCTGATGTAGGTAATCAAGAAGAGGAGAGCCTCATCAAGGGAAAAGATGAGCAGAATGAGGAAAGCAGTAGGCATGACTATTTAAGTCACATTTAGGAAGGTAAAAAGCTCAGGCATGCAACTAAAGGCAATGAAGGACCAAAACTAAATAAGGAGACCGATCCTTATAGACCACCAGTTCCATATCCAAACTGCCTTAAGGACTCAAAACAAGATGAGCAATTTTTTGATCTATATAACATGCTCTCTAAAGTTACTATTAATCTGCATTTCTTGATAAGGAATATTTTAGATTATGAGAAGTTCTTCAAGGAACTAAGCACCAAAAAATAGAAGTTTGAGCTACACGAGAAGGTGATAGTTTTAGAAGTAGTAAGTGCAGTCCTTCAGCATCAGTTACCCCCCAAATTGAAAGATCCAGGAAGTTTCTTCTTGAAAGTATCAATCAGTAATGGTGATGAGGTTAAGGGTATGCTTGACCTTGGAGCAAGTACAAACCTTATGCCTCACTGTATTTATATGAAATTGGATATAAGATAGTTAACCTACTAAAATGTGTTTACAATTAGTTGATAGGTCAATTTATTATCCGAAAGGAATAATGGAAGATGTGTTAGCGAAGGTTGGAGGATTAATTATCCTTGTAGACTTTGTGTTCTTATACATGGAGCAAGTAAAAAAGTAAGAAAAGGAGTCACCATACTTTTAGGGAGGGCTCTTATGGCCACCACCAATAACTTAATTAATGTGAAGAATGGGAAACTAACCATGACTGTTCTAGGAGAAATAGTATTATTTTCAATCTTTAATACTAAACCTGTTCCTACTACTGCTGTTTATGAAGAATGTTCTCTTGTTGATCAAATTAATGTTGTAGATTTTAATTTTTGCTTTGTAAGAAGAAGAAGAAAGGGAGTTAGACTTAGTTAAAGAGATTGATAAGTACTATCAATTGCTAGACGATGCAATTAAGGGATAGTTTGGTAAATTCTTAGAGACAACTCCCAATGAAGAGAAGAATGTAGCCCCACCAAAAGTAGAGATGAAAGAGTTATCTTAGAATTTGAAGAATGTGTTTCTAGGAGAAGGGGAAACATATCTGACCATTCTTGTATCCACTTTGGATGCTGACTAAGAAAAAAGAACTTTGAGTGAGATGAAAAGATTGAAAAAGGCCATAGGATGGAGTTTGAGTGACATTAAGGGAATTAGTTCCTTTATGTGCATACATAGGATTATCCTAGAAGAGGGGGCTAAATCAGTAAGAGAAACTCAAAGAAGACTCGACCCTTAAAATGTGGGAGGTAGTGAAGAAGGAAGTTTTTTAAACTGCTCGATGAGGGAGCGATCTATCCAATTGTGGATAGTGAGTGGGTGAGCCCAGTTTATGTAGTTCCAAAAAAATCTGGCATTACTATTGTTAAAAATGATAAAAATGAGTTAGTGCCTACTAGGACCATCATTGGATGGAAAATGTGTATCAATTACAAGAAACTTAATGCGGCTATAAAAAAGGACCATTTTTCTCTCCCTTTTATTTATCAAATGTTGGATAAACTTTATGGACATGAGTTTTATTATTTTCTTGATGGTCTTTCAGTTTATTAACAAATATCGATTGCTCCTGAGGACCAAGAAAAATGACATTCACTTTTCCATTTGGGACATTCTCTTTTAGGACGATGCCATTCGATTTGTGTAATGCACCTACAACATTTTAAAGGTGCATTTCTTCCATTTTTTAAAGCATGATCAAGGGCTTTATTGAGGTATTTATGGATGATTTCTTAGTCTTTGGTGTCTCTTTTGATGATTGTCTAAATAAGTTGACTCGAGTACTTCAAAGATGTATCGAATGCAACTTGATTTTAAGATAGGAAAAGAGTCATTTTATCATAAAACAAGGGACAATCCTAGGTTATATGGTGTCAGAAAAGGGAATTAAGGTCGATAAGGCTAAAATTAAAGTTATAAAAAAACTTCCACCACCAACTTATATCAAGGGTATTAGAAGTTTTCTAAGACATGCTAGATTTTATAGGAGGTATATCAAAGATTTCTCTAAGATAAGTCGTCCTTTATGCCAACTGTTAGCAAAAGATGTCCATTTTGATTTTAATGAGAATGCTTTATTGCCTTTAATGTTCTCAAAGAAAAATTAATACTAATTATTGTGGCCTCTGATTGGTCTTTACCTTTTGAAATTATCGGTGATGCTTCTGATTTTACTGTGGGAGCTATTTTGGGCCAAAAAATTGAGAAATCTTTGTGTGTAATTTATTATGTTAACTTAACTTTAAGTGATACACAACTAAATTACATAACCACTGAGAAAGAATTGTTAGCGGTGATTTTTTCTTTGGAAAAATTCAGATCTTATTTATTAGGATCAAAAGTTATAAATCATTCTAATCATGCAACTCATAGATATCTTTTGACCAAAATGCATGCAAAACCATGGTTAATTAGGTGGATTTTGTTGTTATAAGTGTTTGATGCAGAAATAAAAGATCAAAAAGGGAGAGTAATGTTATTGCGAATCATTTGTCTAGAATAGCTCCTAACTTGGAAACTCTTGAACAATAAAAGAAGTATGCAATTGCTGAGAACTTTCCTGATGAGTAATTATTTGTTGTTAATAAAGTGCCTTAGTATACTGAATATGTGAATTATCTTGCTTATGGCATTTTGAGACCTAACATGAATTTTTAGGAAAGGAAAAGATTCCTTCACTTAAACAGGTACTAATGTTGGGATGATCCATACCTCTACCGGATTTGCAAGGATGAAATCATTTGGAGATGCGTTCCAAAGGACGAGCAGGTAAGTGTTTTGACCTTTTGTCATGAACCCCACTGTGGAGGCCTTATTGGAGGGCCAAAAACTATTTCTAAGTTTCTTTAAAGTGATTTGTATTGGCAAACCTTGTTTAAGGATGCTCATTTCTTCTGCTTAAAATATGATAAATGTCAACAAACTAGAAATATAAGTAAAAGAAATGAAATGCCCCTAACTAACCAATTGACTGTTGAATTATTCGATGTTTAGAGTATTGATTTTATGGGCCGATTCCCTAAATATTCTATAATTGAATATATAATTGTTGCAGTTGATTACTTGTCTAAATGGGTAGAAGCAATATCCACCTAAACTAATGATGCTAATGTAGTTGTTAAATTTATGAAGGAAAATATTTTTAGTAGTTCGAGATTCTATGAGCAATTATCAGCGATGGAGGAAGTCATTTATGCAATAAGCTTTTTGAAAAGCTTATGAAGAAATACGCAATCACCTATAAGGTTGCGACCTCATACCATCCACAAAGATCTGGCCAAGTGGAAACAACTAACAAGAAAATTAATGGAATTTTAGAGAAGACTATGCGCCCATCAAGGAAGGATTGTTCAACACTGTTAAATGAAGCACTATGGGCATATCAAACAACTTACAGAACTATTTTAGGGATGAGCCCTTATAGTCTAGTTTTTGGTAAGGCTTGCCATTTGCCTGTAGAGGTTGAGCACAAAGTACTATGGCCAATCAAGACAGTGAACATGAACCTAAATGATGGAGGAAGGGAGCGTTTGCTTCAAATCTCAGAATTGGATGAGTTCTAGAGTGAGACTTATAAGAATTAAAAAATCTATAAGGAACGGACAAAATGCCTTCATGATAAGGGCCTTGTAGGTAAGTCACTAACACCTGGATTGAAAGTACTATAGTATAAATCTCATTTGCATTTGTTTCCAGGAAAATCGGTATCAAGATGGAATGGGCCATTCGAAGTAAGAAAGGTTTTTCCATATAGAGTCGTGGAACTAAAAAATTCGAGAACAAAGGAAACTTTTAAGGTGAATGGCCACCGAGTAATGGGGAAGGAGCAGTTAAGAAGAAAACAGTGGAATCAATCATTTTGAGCGATCTACCTCGAGCATGACTATTGAGACGTCCAACTATAAGAAGTTAAAGAAGTGCTGAATAGGAGGCAACCCATATAATTTATTTTTCAATTATTTGTTATCCCTTTTTAGTGAATATCGACTTAATCTGTTCACTTTCTGTATACAAGTTTGGAATCATGCAAGAGAGTATGTAGCAATTTAGAAAATTATAAAAGAAAAAAAAGTCATGCCTGGCCACACTAGTCATGGGTGTGACTTGAGCTTTAACTAAAGTCACGCCCGTGTAACTAAGCTCACGGGCGTGACTAATGTATGAGTCACAGGCATGACTCATGCCTGTGACCCTCTTTAAAAACGTCACCCAACCCTAATTTCATCCATCTTTTCTCTCTTATAGTCATTCTCAACCTCTTCATAACCCGACTGTTCACAACTCCACCTTATCGCTTATCACTCCTCGCAGCACAACACAGCAAAACCTAGAACCACCGACGCTCTCCACCATGAGCACCACTAACTTAGTAGCAGCACACCTGCACAACACCACCCATATAGAGAGCTAAGGGTCCAAGGATGAGACACCTACGAGTTTCATTTTCTCACCACAGGATGACTAGACACCAAATTTAAGTATCCCGTACTGATATTTTCAAACCAGAGAGCACAAGCAAAGGTATGCAATTCTTAATGTCTGACAAATTATTCCTAATAGAATTATATATTCCAAACAATTGTTGAATTAGGAATAGTTGATAGAGTTCATGAATTTTTGCGAAACGTAGGTTGGGATAAATTTTTTGGATTTAAGAAAAATTCATACGTGGAATTGACCTTAGATTTTTTTGACTACTTTAGAATTAGCCAATGAAACTACTGCTAAGGATATGGTAGGTAGTCTAAAATTTTGACTGATGAATACACCTCATGTAATCACTTTGGATGTGCTAAATGCTATTTTTGGACTTCTAAATAATGATTTATAAGGTTAACATGAAGAGTTTAGGGCTAGAGAATTTTAGACCAAAATAATTAATTGTAAAAAAGTATTTTCTCAGAGTCCATCATAATCATCTGCCTTAGTGGACCCTGCCTGTAGTATCCTGTTTTCTCATACTAAGGGTGAGAACCCTAGAATACTGTACATGAGAGATATTATTGAGAAATTAAGAAATGCATTTTATGCTCATGCATAATATAAGCATATACATACATGATTATTAATGTCTGCACACATTACAATGACTGTACATGCATTCAATTGACATTTTGCAGGTATAAATAATATGAATAGTGAATATTTTGTCTTGAAAATTGATTTGGTGAGTATAATTATTGACGTAGAATTTTTGGTGAAATTTGAGAAATTTATGATAATTAGGGTATTTTTGGATTAGGAAAAATGCCAAGTGGTAAGACAATTGATAAATGGTAATAAAAATAAGTGTCAAATGGTAGTAGAAATTATTGATAAGTGATATTAGGAATTATTAACAAGTTTCATAGAAAATTGGTAGACAGTTGGATTAGAAATTGGAGACAAATGGACTAGTTGTTAAAAAGGACCCATTAGAAACCATGAGAGGAGGACATGTGGCAAGTGATAAGTGTCATGCCACTTGCCACACACCTTACTCTCGTTACATTTAGTTGCAAGACCATCTTTAATTTATTTTTCACTCTTGCTTTCGTCTTCTTCGTTACTTCTTCTCTTCTTCTTCTACATGATTTTTCTCACCAACCCTCATCAAGTTGATCTTGCCCAACTCTTTCACTTTGTTTCTTCAAGACCATATTATCTCTTCATCTTGTTACGAAGAAAACCTTCTTTTTTCTTCTTGAAAAGTTGATGAATGTATATGCATGGAAAGTTAGGGTTTCTTGGAGATTTTGAAGAAGCTTAGAGTAAATCAAGTAAGTAGCATGTTAATCTTCATGGGTAGTTATAAATGAAACATTTATGATGAATGATTTGAGATTGAATGATCACGATCACAGAGTTACATATATGCTATAACGTGGGTGTACAAAATAAAGAGGTTTATGTTCTAATTTTTTAGTATATTAATGATATTCTTGGGTTGGCTAAATGAAAGCATTTATGATGATTATTTTGAGATAGATTTAAAGTGTAAATGAAGTTGATTTTTATGTGTAACATGGGTGAATAAATGGACATATTCATGTCTTGCTTTTGTGCTATGATGAGTGATAAATTATGAGTTGTGCTAGAGGTGATTTTTGAGATGATTAATGATGAAGGTGGTAGTAGAATGAGAGTTGAAAATTAATGAATTATAGATGATATGTTTTGTCTTAGTATGATTGATGAACCTTAAGTATGAGTTGTCTTAATAATGATATTGAGATAGAAATGATATGAGAATGAAGTAGAAATAATTAACCTTTCATGAGATGTCTTGAGTAAAGTATGGAGAAAGTTAGAATACATGTATGATAAGAAAAAGTAAAAGATGATGAATCAAATGAGTAGAGTTTTGAGAGTTTAATGCAATCAATATGGTAGTTGAATTAGTATAAAATAAAGTTGTATAATTGCATGTGAATATTGGAAAAATTGGAGTGTAAATGATGTTAGTATGTATGTTAAATTAGTGGAGGAAATGAGGAAGAAAATGCAGGGCATGATCGTGGCATAGTTCCCACGATTGTAGCTTGGCAAAATTTTGGTTTAGTCACGATCGTGGAAAAATCCCCACGATCGTGACAAGATCCCCATGATTGTGGCCAGTTCGAAGAGCTTCTGTCACAATCGTGGGAAGGCCCACCATGATCGTGGGAAGGTACAAAGAGAGGAATGTTGTCTTTTAAGTAATGTTCGAGACAATTAATGCTAAGGTACTTTCTTATGAAGTATTTAGGCTTGAATGAGGCCTAAAATGAAATTAGTTGATGATGGATTAGATGATTAAAGAAATTAAGGTGTATTAGGTATAAATGAATGATTGAAAGATGATGTTAAATGATTATGAGATGTGAATTAATGAAATATTCCTGGGTTTGTCATTGAGCATGCATTGTACATAGCACGTATACATATGTGCATAAATGAATACTTATGTGATTGTGCAAAGCTGTAATGTGTGTAAATGTGTATTGTATGATATAGAAGCGCAAATAGAGTGACAACATCCAGACATTGTCGGGACATCAACATAATAGCTATCTGGAGCATACTGTGAGTAACCTAGATGTTCTCAATAAGTTTGTCTATCTTTACTTAAATGTCAATTATTGATGTGAATGTGTTAATGTCATACATTGATGGTTCGAGGTGTTTGATGCATGGGAATCACATTGAAAGTGCTCATTGTATGTGAATATGATAGAAATAAGTGTACTCATTATAATTGTTGAATGCCAGACTTAGGTCTAATGAAGATGTAAAAGTGAATGTATAAATGAATAAGTGATTGATTAAATATGTGATTTGATGCATTTCATTACATGATATGCATGTTCATATAAAGGCAATTGTGACCAGAGTCACTAGTAAAAAATAACTTAAAGCTTAGAATGTGGTAAGAGCCTCTGGCTCACTATGTAGAAATGAGCCCGGTATTCCGAATGGATATGGGACAATTATTAATGAGCCCAATATCTATAATGGATACGGGACAGTTAAAAAGGTACTCAACCACAACAAAGTAATAATTGAATGTGAGTCATATGTGCATTGCATATATATTTGATATGAATATTTTAATGATCGAAATAAATTGTTTGAATCGTTTTGTATGAGAAATGTGAATTAAGTGAACAAAATGGTATTTGATGCAATATGCTGATTAGTGAAGTGATGTGCCTTATATGATGATGTGAATTGTCTGTGAATTGGTTGTGTTATGTGGATGATGTATGTAATGCTACCATGTAAATTGTGCTTTATCAATGAAATAAGGAATTCAGTTTTAGATCTTGTGTTATTTGCGTTTTAAATTATGATGCCATAATATAAGTGAATGCGACTGCTCTAGCACATTGCTTCTTCTGGGCATATGCTCGAACGTATGATGGACGTATGGGCACGTGTTTGATGGGAGTGGGGTGCCATACTACCCTTCGCTATATTCATAGATTTTTTACTTTTACAATTTTTGTAGAGGAGATAGCAACGGGTTGATTTCTAAAGCTGAAGTATTTGTTTTGTGGTGTATAATGCATGTTAAACCTTTTAATGCAGGGATATGGTTAAGTGTACATTTAATTGATGTGGCTCAGGAAAATGTAGGAAAAATAGTTGTTGGAGCATTTGTGAATGAAATTGCAGAACATATCGGTTTACTAATAGGAAAACATTAATATAGCTAGTTCCAGGAAACTCAATTCTTGACCTGAACTCATTGATGTCTTTGAAAGTTGTCAAGAAGTAAAGGAATCGATACGTTCTTATCAATGACGACATGAAGGAAGCATCAAATAGTAAACAAGCTTAAGTTGCAGAGTTTAAATCTGAACAAGAAGAAGATGTTTCGCCACTAGAAGCAATGCATCAAAATGGTCCAATTGCTTCTGAGGGTTACCAGTCACTGATAACTCAATTCAGAGCATTCCATGCCCAATTCACTGAGCATGTAACCCAATCTAGAGTGTTTGAAAGGTAAGCAAATGAGAGGATCCACAACATTAAGGGTAACGTGGCAAAGGTTAGGAACTTTATGGCCAATTTGAATGCTCACTTTGGACAACTGCCATACCCAACTTAGTATCATATTTCTATCCTTTTCCTTTTTATTGCTTATAGTTTAATTTCTCGTAGCTTTAATGTTTTACACTTATGTGAATTGTTTTTCATTTTAGGTCCCTCTGCTATTTTCTTATCACATTAAGGACAATATGATATTTAAGTGTGTAGGGGGGCGGGGGTCAGTTTAATTATATAAAAAACTTTAATTAAAAAAAATTTTTTTTTTGTGTTATATGGTTTTTCCCATTTAATAGTTAGAGGTGCATGATCATGAAGTAAACTTCATTGGAATTTGAAATTTATAATATGATTGAATAAGTATACTTGTATGCTTAGGCCGATTGACTTGAATTTTGATTTAAAGGACATTAACTTATTGTGATAGATGAATGACACTTTCTTTGGTAAGATTTTAAGCCTCTTTGAAATATTAAACACCAAATTCGAAAATTCTTTGTCGAGAGTGTTCTTTCATGATTAAGAAACTCAAGAACTTGCTTGCAAATACTAGTTAAGATCATATACTCTTTTGAAAACATTGAAATGATGAAGGGAATTAGGATATACCCTTTTTGCTTAAAAAGCCACCATAATTTTACCTTTAATCAGCCCCCTTTGAGCTTAACATGAGATATTTTCTTTCTTTAAACCCAAAATATAAACCTTGACCTTAATTATTTATCCTCTTCGTTATACCTACCATAAGGGCAAGTTGAGCATTTGAAATGGTATTACTGGGTTTAGGGAATAATTGCTTGAATAAGTGTAGGAGAATCATAACTTACAGTTGGCTATTGAGTTACGAATAGGTATAGTTGTAACAATTTGTATCCCTCCTCTATATTTTTCCTCTTCTAAACTTGACCTCCTTGTTCCATATAAATAAAAATAAAAATAATAAAAAAGAAAAATAAAGAAAAAAGAAAAAAAGAAGAAAGGGATAGAAAAGAAAAGGAGCTGAGAGAAGACAACCAGAAAATGAAAAGAAAGAGGATAGATAAAAAAAAGAAGAGGGGGAGTGCTAATCCTGTTAATTGAAAGAAAAAGAATTGTGTTTTGTGCTTCATTGATCTGTGTTATTTTAAATGCTCAATTACTTATGTGGTTTTAAACTGTGATTTTTCTTTTTCCTACCCATAGCCAGCCCCATTACAACTAAAATAAAGACTTTCAGATTGATGTTTGTGTTTGATATGAGTGGTGGAGATTTGATTAGTAAGCAAGCTTATGGTAAATGCCTTACATGAAGTGAATGATGAGTGAATATATCCTACCTTTGAATGCGTGAGAGAATGGAAAGTGGAGTAAGTGTCTATCACACTTGTTCATAGAGCATTATGGGTTTCAAGTTCTCAGGTTATGTCTATTGAAATGATTGTTGAAATCTTTGAATATTACTTGGGAAAATTGTTGCTTTCATAGTTTGTTTTTGTATAGTCTAGTGTTCTTTATTTTTCTTAGGGAAAACGTAGTTCAAGTGCAGAGGACTTGTTGCAACTAATTTTTATTGATTTTATAAGCCTTTATATTTTGATTTTGGTTACAAATTCTTGTGTTTTAATCCAAATTTGAATGAATTAAGGATCTTGGAGTATTTTGTGAATGTTACAGAAAAAACATGAAAAATTGGGCATGACTGTGTGTCACGCCTATGACAAGGAGTATCATGGGTATGATAAGACACCCGTGACTCTCCTTGTCATGGGTGTGACAAGGGCTCACCCAAGGATAACCAACATCATAGGCGTGAAATTGAGTCACCCCCATGCATATTCTCTTGCACTGAATTTAATGTCACATGTCATATATGTAGGTTGACAGCAGATGGAAACAAAAACCTAAAACTAGACTCTCGTTATAAATAGAAAAGCTTATAGAGAGAATAAAAGGGGGTTGGAAAGTAGTTGGAATGAGAATGGAGGTGGAGAAAAAAAATTAACAAAGAGAAGTCGACTGGGAGAAAGAAAGAAAACAATAAAGAAGTGGAGAGAATGGAGCAGAGGTAGAGAGAAAGAGTTAAAGCTAAAGCCTAGTCGATGAGAGCAGAAGCAAAAGGCGAGAGCCTATGCTAGAGAGCTTGAGCTTAGCAGGAGATTCACCACCAAAGTTCTTTATTTTGTTTTCTCATTCTTATTACATCTTCTGCTACTGTTCTTGAACCCATTTTATCTTTTATTTAGTTAAACTTGTTTATCCTTTTATTACTTTGATAGTCCATCTTATATTTATTTCCTCTATTTTCACTTTGATATTTCTTTTTTTACTGTTGAACATGAGATTGAAGCTTATTAGGATAATGAACTATTTTTTTTTCATTATTTTTTAGAATTAATGTAACTAATTTAGTTGATTATACATGATGAATAAAGTGTTTTATTGGCTTGTTATTTGC